>JAVIAB010000107.1:25227624-25517624 GCA_032433765.1 Megaustenia siamemsis
TTTTGGAAAGAGAAATACATGGTAGAAGAGGCAGAGGCAGACCAAGACTAACGTGAACGAGTAATATCAAAAGATGGACAAGTCTGCACATAACAATCTAAACCATCAAAGCAAGAGACAGAGAGGAATAGCGCTCAATGGTAGCCCAACCTTCGATTCGGAGACGGCACTCGATGATGATGATGGTGATGATGATGAAGATGATGATGGTGACGATCGATGATATCGAATATTATTATATTAATTACTAAATAAAGCTACATAAATTAACGCAAAAACATCTCATGTTGAAATATTAGAAAACAAGACATCCAGCAACGAACATGGCATGGAAGCACATGTCAAGACCCATAACTTACTTCAGACAGACAAATCTTGCCGTAGACACAGTTAATCGCCCCTGCCTTTCATGGCATTACCAGGAATGTAAAAAATATGAAGACGGATTGCGTCGCACAATTGAGAACACATGCAGTAATCCCCTGGTGTTTTCGGGGGTAAAGCAATGTTCTTATTATCAGGGATTCTCACAATTTGAAATTCGACGTCCCCATGAAACATAAAATGTATATTTAAACTAGAAGGCGCCAGTTCATCCAACTGTTTGTTATAATCTTCAACAATGCGCTTCGCGTGAATTTTATGTAATAAACTAACTAATTAAGCAAAATATTACATCTTCTCAATATTTCTGTAGGGTGCAGAAACATGGACATTATTAGACCAGAAAAACATAACAGAAAATGGAAGCCTTTCAAAAATGTGGATTTATAGAAGAATATGTAGAATTGGATGGAAAGAAAAGAAAACAAACGATGAAGTTTTAAAACAACTAAACATGAAAAGAGAACTACTAAACACAATTAGAACAAGACAAATGACACTTTTGGGCCATGCTAAAAGACACAACAGCCTAATAAAAGTAATTTTGGAAGGGAAAATACAAGGTAAAAGAGGCAGAGGCAGACCAAGACTAATATGGATGAGTAACATCAAAAGATGGACAACTCAGCCTATGACAATCTGCACCATCAAAGCAAGAGACAGAGTGGAATGGCGCTCCATGGTAGCCAACCTTCGATGCGCAGACGGCACTCAATGATAATAAAAATGATGAAACTAATTAAAGATAACATTTCAGGACATGTTTGTTGCGAAATAACATTTAACAAAATTATAACATTGCATGGCAAAAGACTTTTTTTTGGCAATGGATTAATAAATTATAGTTTATAACACGTAACTCTCAAGACACCAGAGCCAGCTAGTGTTTTTCTATTTCCCCACCACCCCCTGCCCAGTTTGAAATGAAGAAAGGGAAGATAGCATGCCATGGAATTAAAACTGCCATCATTGAGACGAAAAGTAACCAAGCACCTGATGAAGACAGAATTTCTGCAGAAAAGTTAAAGGCAGGTCAAAGACTGAGTTCAAAAGTTTAGAAAAATGATTCAATAAAATATCATCATCATCAAGTATCGGGCCTGCTGGGGTAGGTGATCATGTCTCTCCACAATTTTCGATCTCGACAGTTATTTATCATTTCTGTTGTTGACCTTCTGCCAAGCCATTCTCTTAAGCTGTCTGGAATTTTTTCTCTTTGCTTCCCTCTATCTCTTCGCCCTCAATTTTCCTTTCAAGTTGTTACAGTATATTCCAATTGTTCTCTTCTCATTAAATGACAAAAAATGATAATTGTTTCTTCCTAATATTGGAAATTAGCTCTCTTTTTTGCTTTGGCCTCTTTCATAACGTTTTTATTACTCTTCTTAGCTGTCTATGGTATTCTCAACATTCTTTTGTAAAATCACATTTCTACAGTCTACAGTGATTTTCTTGTCTGTTGTCCTATTTTCCATGATTCACATCCATGTATGTTAAGACTGGCTCTACATAACATTGAAGAACTCTTTTTCATGTTTCTATTGTCAAAAATGGATTGCATAGTATCTTCCTCATTTTTTGGAAAGCTGCTATTGCCTGAGCCATTCTGCATGTCACCTCTGTTGTACATCTTCCGTCTGAGGTTAACAATGTTCCCAAATATTTAAATTAATTTACCTGTCAAATAAAATATGGGAAGATGAAATTGTACCAAAAGCAAGGAAAAGGGCATTACTGTCAAAAAAAAAGAAAAGGGATCTTGGTCGCTGTGAAAATTGGAGAGGTATAAACCTGATGTCAGTACCTGGGAAGATATTTTGCCGAGTACTTCTCAAACACATAAAGAATAGTGTGCAACGAAAGCACAGAGAAGTTCATGCAGGCTTTAGAAGTGGGAGATCATGTACTGATCAAATCTTTCACCAGCAAACCATTGTAGAACAGTCACTGGAATTGGAAATCATCCTTATATATAAGCTTCCTAGACTTTGAGAGGGCATTCGATAGCGTCCGTCATCAATCGCTTTGGAAAATATCTGCTTACGGCTTCCCAAATGTAATCAGTAATATTCTAAAGGACGTGTTCGACGGCAACCAGTGCTGTGTAAGACATGTAGGACGGCAACCAGTGCTGTGTAAGACATGAAGGACGTATACCAGTGCTGTGTAAGACATGAAGGACGTATACCAGTGCTGTGTAAGACATGAAGGACGGCAACCAGTGATGTGTAAGACATGTAGGACGACAACTAGTGCTGTGTAAGACATGTAGGACGGCAACCTGTGCTGTGTAAGACATGTAGGACGACAACCAGTGCTGTGTAAGACATGAAGGACGTATACCAGTGCTGTGTAAGACATGAAGGACGGCAAACAGTGCTGTGTAAGACATGTAGGATGTATACCAGTTCTGTGTAAGACATGTAGGATGTATACCAGTGCTGTGTAAGACATGTAGGATGTATACCAGTGCTGTGTAAGACATGAAGGACGGCAACCAGTGCTGTGTAAGACATGTAGGATGTATACCAGTTCTGTGTAAGACATGTAGGACGGCAACCAGTGCTGTGTAAAACATGTAGAACGGGAACCAGTGCTGTGTAAGACATGTAGGACGAAGCCTAGTGCTCTGTAAGACATGTAGGACGACAACTAGTGCTGTGTAAGACATGTAGGACGACAACCAGTGCTGTGTAAGACATGAAGGACGACAACCAGTGCTGTGTAAGACATGTAGGACGACAACCAGTGCTGTGTAAGACATGTAGTACATATATCAGTGCAGTGTAAGACATGAAAGACGACAACCAGTGATGCGTAAGACACAAGGGACGACAACAAGTGCTGTGTAAGACATGTAGAACGGCAACCAGTGCTGTGTACGATATGAAGGACGATAACCAGTGCTGCGTAAGACATGAAAGACGACAACCAGTGCTGTGTAAGACATGAAGGACAACAACCAGTGCTGCGTGAGACATGAAGGACGACAACCAGTGCTGCGTGAGACATGAAGGACGACAACCAGTGCTGCGTGAGACATGAAGGACGACAACCAGTGCTGTGTAAGACATGAAGGTCGACAACCAGTGCTGTGTAAGACATGAAGGACGACAACCAGTGCTGTGTAAGACATGAAGGACGACAACCAGTGCTGTGTAAGACATGAAGGACGACAACCAGTGCTGCGTGAGACATGAAGGACGACAACCAGTGCTGTGTAAGACATGAAGGACGACAACCAGTGCTGTGTAAGACATGAAGGACGACAACCAGTGCAGTGTAAGACATGAAGGACGACAACCAGTGGTGTGTAAGACATGAAGGACGACAACCAGTGCTGTGTAAGACATGAAGGACGACAACCAGTGCTGTGTAAGACATGAAGGACGACAACCAGTGAAGTGTAAGACATGAAGGACGACAACCAGTGCTGTGTAAGACATGAAGGACGACAACCAGTGCTGTGTAAGACATGAAGGACGACAACCAGTGCTGTGTAAGACATGAAAGACGACAACCAGTGCTGTGTAAGACATGAAGGACGACATCCAGTGCTGTGTAAGACATGAAGGACGACAACCAGTGCTGTGTAAGACATGTAGGACGACAACCAGTGCTGTGTAAGACATGAAAGACGACAACCAGTGCTGTGTAAGACATGAAGGACGACAACCAGTGCTGTGTAAGACATGAAGGACGACAACGAGTGCTGTGTAAGACATGAAAGACGACAACCAGTGCTGTGTAAGACATGAAAGACGACAACCAGTGCTGTGTAAGACATGAAGGACGACAACCAGTGCTGTGTAAGACATGAAAGACGACAACCAGTGCTGTGTAAGACATGAAGGACGACAACCAGTGCTGTGTAAGACATGAAAGACGACAACCAGTGCTGTGTAAGACATGAAGGACGACAACCAGTGCTGTGTAAGACATGAAGGTCGACAACCAGTGCTGTGTAAGACATGAAGGACGACAACCAGTGCTGTGTAAGACATGAAGGACGACAACCAGTGCTGTGTAAGACATGAAGGACGACAACCAGTGCTGCGTGAGACATGAAGGACGACAACCAGTGCTGTGTAAGACATGAAGGACGACAACCAGTGCTGTGTAAGACATGAAGGACGACAACCAGTGCAGTGTAAGACATGAAGGACGACAACCAGTGGTGTGTAAGACATGAAGGACGACAACCAGTGCTGTGTAAGACATGAAGGTCGACAACCAGTGCTGTGTAAGACATGAAGGACGACAACCAGTCCTGTGTAAGACATGAAGGACGACAACCAGTGCTGTGTAAGACATGAAGGACGACAACCAGTGCTGTGTAAGACATGAAAGGCAATAACCAGTGCTGTGTAAGACATGAAGGACGACAACCAGTGCTGTGTAAGACATGAAGGACGGCAACCAGTGCTGGGTACTTAAATTAACATGGGTACCACCTGGCAAACTAAGAAGAGATAGATCACTGGGGACATGACAACGAACCATACATTCTGAAATTAAAGGGGCTGGCAACTCCTGGTGAGAGTTGTCCATGCATTCTCTAGATCGGATTGGGTGGTGATCTCATGTGATGGGCCTACGCTCCGACCGGAATTGAGGGGATTTAAAGAGAGATCCGGTAGTCTACATTAAAATAGACCTATTTTTGTTTGTGTTAAAATGCTTCACGGTTTCAAAGTTAAGAGTTACATTAACGAAACTTAAAGGGGCATAATTCGAAATGTATTTTTTTTTCTAATTGTGTAATTAAAATGTAAGGATTTTTTTAATAAATTAAAATTTTTAGAGTTTAGGCACATGCGAGTCTAAATTTTAATAAACATAACTTATATAAGTAATACTTGTATTCATCATTGAAGAAAAGGATTCCTGCTGCTTGGCATTATAATTTTGTTCATTTCTCCTTCGACATGATTTTCTTGAATAAAAGAGTTTTGATAAAAAATGATGTATATAAAGTTGTTTAATTAAATAAAATAAATAAATAACTTTATATCACAATTAAAAAAATTAATAAGTATGGTCTAATATAACCTGTCTAAGGCTGAACGGATCGTGTCACGCCAAGTAGTATCATCCGTCAGTTAATGTTGATTTTGAATTTTGCAACGCCTCTAGGAAATGTGTTTTCCTTCCGCCGTGTATTCTCTCTTCCTATGAATCTGTCTGTTTCCTATATAGAGTTGTTATTTAGAGTGTGTTTACAAAGATTGCGGTCTGCTTCTATTTCTTCCCAGGCTGTAGGGTTTATGATATGTCATGCCACATATACATACATCAATAAATCGGAGTTTTGGACGCCTCCTTGTTCTTTTGCCATCTGCTAGTAGTTCATAAAATATTTCTTTTGATACGTGTCCTGTTTCATATTGTGTAAATTGTCAAACAAGCCAGTATAACCTACGTTGTTTGAGCAGCGTGTAGATGTTCGGGAGGCCTGTGCGAGTTAGGACCACCACGTTTGTCACTTTGTCTTTTCACTTTGCATCAAGATAATGAACACCTCCAAGACAGCAATAGCATTCATCAAGTACACCATTTATCAGCATAGATATAGCAAGGATAAACTAACTTTAGAACAAGAAAAGTGAACAAAAGGAACATAAGTGTGAACAAAATAAAATAAAGCTCTAATTTTATTGTTATGTTTGCAAAAACAAAACATTATTTTAAGTAACAACAAATAATAACAAATTTTGAATTGGCAATGAAGACACTAATTTTCAACTCCAATGTTAAGTCAGTCCTATTATATGGCTGTGAAACATGGAGAACAACAAAATTTATAATCATGAAGATACAGACTTTCATTAATGGATGATTATACAGAATAAAAGGATGCAAATGGTAGGACAAAATCACTAACATAGAATTATGGAAATGTATCAGTCAAATTGTACCAGTGGATAAAGAGATACAGCGAAGACGATGTCGCTGGATAGGACACACACCGCGGAAGCCAACTGAGAGTATTACACATTAGGCCCATTTTTTGAACCCCCACAGAGGAAGACCAATAAATTCTTGGAGAAGACAGACAGAAGCAGAGATGAAGATGATGGGGAAGACATGGAATTATGTTAAAAGAATGGCAAGAAGCAGAACGACTTGGAAAGTGTTTGTTGAAGACCTATGTTCCACAGGGAGCTGAAAGGTAGTAGAAGAAGAAAGAAGACACTAAATTTTAGATGTTGCACGGAAATAGATAAATTTTATGTGACGGCAAACTAATCACTAAAATTAGGGAACGTAAGATACTAGTAATTCGATGTAGCAAAATAAGTCATGTCTCAAGTTATCAGGTTAAATTTAGATCAACCTAAATATTCGGTCTCACTTCCTGGCCTTCTCAAGTTTCGAACTCACCGTTCATCGCTGCACACTAAATCACAGAATACGGTGGACAAGTTGTGGCAGTGTCCCTCCTCACTGTTCTTATCTTTACCAGCTCAGTGAACCAAGCAACCGATAATTTCTTCAGCCAGGACAAGTTGAAAGCTATCGGCTGCAGTTAAACCCAGCTAATCCATTCAGAGGAAGAGGTATGTTTTCAGCACTCGGAAAAAAATGACAAATAATCAACAACAGAAAAAATATTGACCAAGGCAGGATCGAACCCGTACTCAGTGGCACAGCGCATTGCCACGAAAAGCCAAACGCTAAGGAACACTGCCACTCAGCTACAAAGGACAAGAGGTATGGTTTGATTCCAACCGACGACTTCCGGTTCACCCAAACTTAAATGGGTACCGGATTTTTTTCTGGGAAAGTAAAGAAGCACGGGCATAATACCGACCACATTACCCCCAAAAAATCATAGGTCTAAGGTCTGTAAAATTTATGGTCACTAACACCATATTCACTATACGCCACTTTGCGTGACGGGGGTACTTTACTTTTTTTGTTGTTGTTTTTTTACCTTTTATCGACAATTTGAAAAAAAGTGGTATGGTAACATCTTTACGTGGTAATTAACAAAACAAAAGTCGACGTTTCCGCCAAGTAAGCCTTCAGCTGGAACAACAAACAACAACACAAAAATAAATATAAGGATATGTACAGAAATCTAACTGCATGGCGATAATATGCTAGATACTTAAGGAAGGAAATAAAACAAGGTCACTTCCCTTGAGTCCAGAGCGTGATCAACTTCTGAATGAACTAAAATAAGTAGGCGGGATGGCCAGCTATATATCTCACTGACCAGGCTGTCAGGTGAGAAGATTCTCTTTGCATCTTGCTGCCTCTTGATGCCTTTACTCCTCCTAACTTTTATCGCCATGCCGTTGCTCTAACCAAAACTACCTCCGACCTTACTTTGTGGAGACGTAGAGCAGTGAGATAAAATAATCATAAACCAGATTACCGTTTTTTTTTTTTTATATAAAATGTAAAATAGCCATTCAAATATAAATGGAGATACACTACTCAAATTTGGATGTTGAAAAAAAAAATATCATAATTCACAGATAGAAAAAATGTATCCCCGTCACGCAAAGAGTCGTATAGGGAATATGGTGTTAGTGACCATAAATTTTACAGACTTTCGGCACATGATTTTTGGGGTAATGTGGTCGGTATAACGCTTTACTTTCCCAGAAAAAAATCAGGTACATATTAAAGGCTGGGTGAACCCGAAGCCATCGGTTGGGATCGAACCTTACCTCTTGTTCTTTGTAGTCCAGTCCACTAACCACTGAGATATCACGACTCAACTCACAGATACGTGTAGATAATTTTGATTTCCAAATAAAAAGTAGATGTTAATGAGACAACTACTGAAATGTACTGTTAAGTCGTTAACCGTTCACATTAATATATTGGTAATGTACAAATAAAAAAAAAATGAGGAAAATACTATGCAATCCATTTTTGACAAAAGAAACAAGAAAAAAAGTTCTTAAATGTTACGTAGAGCCAGTCTTAACATATGGATGCGAGTCATGGACAATAGTACAACAGACACGAAAATCACTGGAGTCTGTAGAAATGTGGTTTTACAGAAGAATGTTGAGAATACCATGGACAGTTAAGAAGATTAATGAAGAGGTTCTGAGAGAGGTCAAAGCAAGAAGAGAGCTAATTTCCAATGTTAGGAAGAGACAATCATCATTTTTTTGCCATGTAATGAGAAGAGAACAACTTGAATATATTGTAACAACTGGAAAATTTGAGGGACGAAGAGATAGAGGGAAGCAAAGAGAAAAAAAAATAACATACAGTTTAAAAGAATGGTTTAGCAGAAGGTCAACAACAGAAATGATAAATAGCTGCCGAGATCGAAATTTGTGGAGAGACATAATCACCTACGCCAGTAGGCCTGGTACTTGATGATGATGAATGTACAAAGTAGTAGAGGATAGAAAAGTAAAACTATTGAAATGTGGATGATAGCTAAGTAAGCCACTAAGTTTATGTGACAGATATGTTGGCTAGAAAATGTGAATGATAGATCTGTCATCTACACATATTGTTGTTGTTGTTGTTGTTGCGTTCGCCAGCTTTCAACTCTGAGGAAGTCCCTAGAGACTAGGAACTGAATTTTGCGTGTTAATCCATTTTTCCCTGGCAGCCGTGTGCACAGGGGTCCCTCACCGCACAGGCAGATAACTCTGACTTCGGTGGTACTCATGTTTTTCTTTTCCGCCGATGAGTAACTGATATTTCAAGCCGGACCTCGCTGCTGAGACCAGGGGTGGTTGTCGCAGAGAGAAATCATAAATAAAAATCCCAACCGGCGTAGCCGAGATTTGAACCCACAACCTCTCTGTCTCGAGGCCGGCGTCTCGAGGGCGACCAACCAGTCCCCCGTGGACTTGGAATATGAAGAAACTGCAACAAGGAACATTTTTCATGCATAGCCTTCAATGGTTCCTGCCTCCTATCCACCATATACCGAAAGTTCATGTACTCCTGAAAATGATGATCGTCATATTTGTTTTTTAATGTATAGCGCTTGATGATGTTAGGCCATCGTTGTTGACTCCAATTCCGAACATATAAACACACAGTTAGTCGTCAGATTATCCCCGTTGCACATCAAACAACAGACCGTAAGATAAGTGTATTGCCTGTCTAGGGATATACGATGAGCCATTACGGTGACGTACCACACACAACAATGTCGCACGCACAACAATGTTGCGCCACTTAGATTCCTGATTACTCTAGTGAATGCAGCCTACGACGAACAAAACACGGTGCAAATTCCCCAAAGAAATAAAACTGCGGCTGACAAAGCAGTTAACATTAATGAGTAACGTGTAAATAACTAGCGTCAAGCAATTCCAACAACGGTCATGAACAGCACCAATGTGACGTAAATTGCAGATCAAGTCTAGACGGTGGAAGGTCGTATTCACAACACTTGATTTGTCAAAAAGGGAATATTGCCGGCGTACGACTCCGCTTTATCGGTGCAGATGTAGTAAGTATATCATTATTTTCACTTTAACGCAGAAAAGTGCAATGGAGAATCGAAATTAATCAGACCCCGAGTGCACTTTCTATAGCCATCGAGAGAACGTGAACTAGATCCGCCATCTTGGTAACGGAAGCTACACATACTTAAATTATAGATAAGTTAGCCACTCAAAGTTTAAATGATAAATACGTTAACCACCCGATATAAATTTAGATAAAGTAGTTGCTCAAACTAAAGTAATATATAACTCAGTATTTGTACCTTCGTTGCTGTGCTACCATAGGCACAGGTGTCAGTGCAGACATTAACAACAACGAAGAAAAGATAGACCGAGACTACTTAACTAAGATTTCTATGAAGAATACTTATTGGAGCAATAAGAGATTTTTAAAAGAAATGAAATTAGGAGGCAATAAAAAGAGTGGAGTAACACCAGTTCTGATCTTCATCCAGAGCCAACAGAATAACACTTTCCGTACGTTTCGACGCACTGTGTGCCATGCCGATTTCGGCCGCGTACGTTTCGCCGCATAGTGCGTCACTCCCAATTTGATTAGTGTGAATCGTCATCAAACCATATTCTTTTTACATGTCTTGTATAACCTTTGTATTGGTGAAATCTAAAACCTTGTTCAATTATCTAAAAATGCATATATAATATGTTATATGCTAGATAAATATAAACATGTACATTGATTTTTAAAACCACTAAAAATTTTGTCGCTGAAATCTCCTCCATTGCACCGGCAAAAAAGCTCCGTACTGAAATGGTTAAATGGTTTGGGGGCCCTATCGCGACTGGCGACTAACAGGACCCCCACGACAAGCATTCGTAACCAAAAGTAACAACAGAAAGGTACAGGATGTTCCTCCATCACTAAGTTGTTTATTTTTTTTTTTCAATTCCCACTTGGGTGTAAGACGGCACATAGGGCGGAAGTAATAGTTGTCCACGATTGACGATATGCTGCTAGTTCTTACAGTTCTTGCTTGATCTGTAGTCCCATAACTGAGCCTTCGCGTTATCTCAGTGGTTAATGTACTGGACTACTAAGGACTAGAGGTCAGGTTCTAAACTGATTAACGGCTTCCAGGTTCACCCATCCTAAATGGGTACCGGATTTTTTTCTGGGAAAGTAAAGCGGCACGGGCGTAATACTGACCACATTACACTAAAACGCATGTGCTAAAGGTCAGTTAAAAAATTATGGTCACTAACATCATATTCCCTATAAGTTACTTCGCTTGTGAAGCTCTTGGCTATTTTCTTAATGGTTAGCCTTCAATAGCAACTGTTCAATGTAGCTATTCTCTGGGTCTGCCTTCTTTTCTTTTACCAGATGTTTTTCACATGAGCTCCTTATAAGGAAGTCTTTCTTCAATCTTGCTCAGCACATGACCTATGTATTTCCAACATATTTGTTTCCTCATCTCCCAAGTCCAGTTTACTACTGAGTTTGGTGCTCTGTACACATCGTGAGCTGTTTCTCGTCCGGATCGTGTTAGTAGTATACAAGGGTCCATCTGGTAGCATTTAGGCGCGAATTAACAAAGATATATAAGAGGCGCCTTTAGCGCCTAATGTACACGAGAGACAAGGGGAGTTAACCATGACTGCTCGTGTCGGGATGTTGACCTCTAGTCCCGGTGACCCCGGAAGTGACCTGTTTATGTCTGCTTTGTGCTGACTTTGGCGTTCTTCATGTACTGCTCGATAGTGATAGGTTAGTAGATTATACATCAATGAAAAACATTAAAGTTAAAACAGAAAACAAAAGATATATTTTATTCTTTTATTATCTCAATAGGTGTATAACATTACAAACATATTTAGTACATTGAGTAAATATTTAGTACAAGTATAACATTTATTTATAGCTATGTAGTTGGGTGTCTGCTTAGCGTTGTACCATAAATGAAGCATAAGGGTGAAACAGTTAGAGATTACTGGTTAGTCTAAGCTGGTAGTGTAAATATGTCTCTCGGTGTTAGTGGTTCGCTATCTCTCTCTCTCTCTCTCTCTCTCTCTCTCTCTCTGTGTGTGTGTCTCTCTCTCTACTATTCCAGCCTAGATTTCCCTCCATTGAAACACTTACTCATTCTCTCCATTTATCCCTATCATTGCGCCTTCCTTCTCTCTCTCTCTCTTTCTCCCCTATCCTCTCTTAGACTTCTAACCTAGCAGTCCACCCTCCGCCTCTCCCTTTAGCTCCCCCGCCCTCCCTCATATTTTTTAGCGTCCCTTCTATTGTAACACTTGATTATTCTCACCATTAATACATAGCATCTCGCCTTCTTTCTCATAGGCTTCTCTCGCTCTCTCTCTCTCTCTCTCTCTCTCTCTCGCTCTTCTAACCCCTACTAGACTTCTCTCCTACCATTCCACCTTTCTTCTCTATCTCTCTCTCTCTCTCTCTCTCTCTCTCTCTCTTTACCTCGCCTAGCGTTCCGCCTTCATTCGTATTTTTACCTTACCGCCAGTGTAACACATTAATAACATTGAATATCAATTACAAAAAGACTTGAAAAATCTACTTTTTAAAGAACCAATAAGATAAACATATGAAAAACGAAGGAATAATACACGCGACAAGGCTTAACATACGTACTTTATACACATCACCATTAATACAACTGAAATTCCTTTAATGATAACCTATCACATCGTTATGAGCTAAGAGAAAAACAGAAAAAAAAAATTCAACTTACACCGTAAAATATTCCACTACAACACAGACCGCTAGACTGAACAGTACTATGAAAATAAACGGCCGTGAATCAAGCGCGCTTATAACACGAAGTCTCACATCCGACTAGTTTAAATATAATCTGGTAAATAAAAGTTAGGAGACAAGGGCAGAAACCTAGGAGGCAAGGGCAGAAACCTAGGAGGCAAGGACAGAAACCTAGGAGGCAAGGACAGAAACCTAGGAGGTAAGGGCAGAAACCAAAGAGGCAAGGGCAGAAACCTAAGAGGCAAAGACAGAAACCTAGGAGGCAAGGGCAGAAACCTAGGAGCCAAGGACAGAAAACTAGGAAGCAAAGGCTGAAAACAAGGAGGGAAGATCAGAAATCTAGGAAGCTGTGTTAGAAAACAAGGAGGGAAGGTCAGAAACCTAGGAGGCAAGGTCAGAAACCTAGGAGGCAAGGTCAGAAACCTAGGAGGCAAGGTCAGAAACCTAGGAGGCAAAGGCAGAAACCAAAGAGGCAAGGGCAGAAACCTAGGAGGCAAGATCAGAAACCTAGGAGGCAATGTCAGAAACCTAGGAGGCAAGGGCAGAAACCAAAGACACAAAGGCAGAAACCAAAGAGGCAAGGGCAGAAACCTAGGAGGCACCTCGATGGACAGCTAGACAACGGAAGAAGCAGAGATTATCATTGTAAACTTTAGAATGGGAATCGGTTTGAAGGATATTATTACCTTGATTTGATGCAATGTAGTGTGGGATATCTAGCAGACACCCTATAGGATAATCTTGAAGTTTATAAACATAAACACTCGTACTGACTAAGGCTTCCAAGGTGTATTTGGTTGTATCCCTATTTTTGTCTGTATAACCTAATATATCACTTTCATTTAATCTATCGATATACGTTTCAAAGTCATTTCTGTTGTTAACTAACAAGGGTTTGTCTAACCCTGTCGCGTTATTTGAGCTTGCGTGAAAGTAACGCAGCCCCTGTGTATAGGCCAAATCGCAAACATTTTACCCCCAGAACACAAAAAATTTAGGCTCATACTCAAAATGTCGATCCCAAAACCATAAAAATCTACTCCCATACTCATACTAGTTAGACACATCGAACAGATAGTTACATCCAAAGTCCCAAATAGTTAGGCCAAATCACTAACATTTTACCCACAGAACACAAAAATATAGGCTCATACGCAAAAAATCGACCTCAACACCCTAAAAAGGTACTCACATAGTCATACTAGTTAGACACATCGAACAGATAGTTACAGCCAAAGTCCCAAACAGAGTGGCCATATCACTAACATTTTACCTCCAGAACACAAAAATTTAGGCTCATACTAAAAAAGTCGACCTAAAAATCCAGAAAAAGCTACTCACATAGTCATAATAGTTAGACACATCGAACAGATAGTTACATCCAAAGGCCCAAATAGTTAGGCCAAATCACTAACATTTTACCCACAGAACACAAAAATATAGGCTCATACGCAAAAAATCGACCTCAACACCCTAAAAAGGTACTCACATAGTCATACTAGTTAGACACATCGAACAGATAGTTACAGCCAAAGTCCCAAACAGAGTGGCCACCGAAACAGTTTCGGTGCCAAAACATGCACGAGAAGTAGTATGTTAGGGTTCACAGCCACCGCTACTACTAGCTTTTTGTTGTTTTTTTGTTGGAATTTGATATGTAGGGGTGTCAAAAATTATGTGGGAGGTATGCCTTGAGGTTATATTTCAATTTTTTATCGCTTTCAGGGGCGTAACCCTAAAAAATTTTAAGGGGGGTAACAATTTCAAAAGTGATTTTTAAGTAAATTTTTGGTGTGGGGATGTCTAAAATAAAGTTTTAGGTAAGCCTACGTGCTAAATTAACGATTTTTATCGATTTCAGGGGCGTAACCCTCAAAAATGGTAAGGGGGGTTACAATTTCAAAAGTGCTTTTTAAGTAAATTTTTGGTGTGGGGATGTCTAAAATAAAGTTTTAGGTAAGCCTACGTGTTAAATTTACGATTTTTATCAATTCTATGGGCGTAACCCTCAAAAATGGTAAGGGGGGTTACAATTTCAAAAGTGCTTTTTAAGTAAATTTTTGGTGTGGGGATGTCTAAAATAAAGTTTTAGGTAAGCCTACGTGTTAAATTTACGATTTTTATCAATTCTATGGGCGTAACCCTCAAAAAATGATAAGGGGGTAAAATCCTAAAAGTGGTTTTTAATGTAAATTTTTGCAATGGGGATGTCTAAAATAAAGTTTTAGGTAAGCCTATGTGCTAAATTTACGATTTTTATCGATTCCATGGGCGTAACCCTCAAAAATGCTAAGGGGGTAAAATCCTAAAAGTGGTTTTTTATGTAAATTTTTGCAATGAGGATGTCTAAAATAACGGTTTTTTTTTTTTGGACCTTGAATATAACTTTCGACTCGTTGTGTCTAACTATTATGACTATGTGAGTAGCTTTTTCTGGATTTTTAGGTCGACTTTTTTAGTATGAGCCTAAATTTTTGTGTTATGGAGGTAAAATGTTAGTGATATGGCCACTCTGTTTGGGCCTTTGGCTGTAACTATCTGTTCGATGTGTCTAACTAGTATGACTATGTGAGTAGATTTTTATGGTTTATAGGTCGACTTTTTTAGTATGAGCCTAAATTTTTGTGTTCTGGAGGTAAAATGTTAGTGATTTGGGCTTTTGGATGTAACTATCTGTTCGATGTGTCTAACTAGTATGACTATGTGAGTACCTTTTTATCGTGTTGAGGTCGATTTTTTAGTATGAGCCTACATTGTTGTGTTCTGTGGGTAAAATAGTTTCGATTTGACCAAACTTTTTTTTTTTTTGGGACTTTGGCTGTAACTATCTGTTCGATGTGTCTAACTAGTATGACTATGTGAGTACCTTTTTTATGGTGTTGAGGTCGCTTGAATATAACTTTCGACTCGTTGTGTCTAACTATTATGACTATGTGAGTAGCTTTTTCTGGATTTTTAGGTCGACTTTTTTAGTATGAGCCTAAATTTTTGTGTTCTGGAGGTAAAATGTTAGTGATATGGCCACTCTGTTTGGGACTTTGGCTGTAACTATCTGTTCGATGTGTCTAACTAGTATGACTATGTGAGTACCTTTTTAGGGTGTTGAGGTCGATTTTTTGCGTATGAGCCTATATTTTTGTGTTCTGTGGGTAAAATGTTAGTGATTTGGCCTAACTATTTGGGCCTTTGGATGTAACTATCTGTTCGATGTGTCTAACTATTATGACTATGTGAGTAGCTTTTTCTGGATTTTTAGGTCGACTTTTTTAGTATGAGCCTAAATTTTTGTGTTCTGGAGGTAAAATGTTAGTGATATGGCCACTCTGTTTGGGACTTTGGCTGTAACTATCTGTTCGATGTGTCTAACTAGTATGACTATGTGAGTACCTTTTTAGGGTGTTGAGGTCGATTTTTTGCGTATGAGCCTATATTTTTGTGTTCTGTGGGTAAAATGTTAGTGATTTGGCCTAACTATTTGGGACTTTGGATGTAACTATCTGTTCGATGTGTCTAACTAGTATGAGTATGGGAGTAGATTTTTATGGTTTTGGGATCGACATTTTGAGTATGAGCCTAAATTTTTTGTGTTCTGGGGGTAAAATGTTTGCGATTTGGCCTATACACAGGGGCTGCGTTACTTTCACGCAAGCTCAAATAACGCGACAGGGTTAGACAAACCCTTGTTAGTTAACAACAGAAATGACTTTGAAACGTATATCGATAGATTAAATGAAAGTGATATATTAGGTTATACAGACAAAAATAGGGATACAACCAAATACACCTTGGAAGCCTTAGTCAGTACGAGTGTTTATGTTTATAAACTTCAAGATTATCCTATAGGGTGTCTGCTAGATATCCCACACTACATTGCATCAAATCAAGGTATAATATCCTTCAAACCGATTCCCATTCTAAAGTTTACAATGATAATCTCTGCTTCTTCCGTTGTCTAGCTGTCCATCGAGGTGCCTCCTAGGTTTCTGCCCTTGCCTCTTTGGTTTCTGCCTTTGTGTCTTTGGTTTCTGCCCTTGCCTCCTAGGTTTCTGACATTGCCTCCTAGGTTTCTGATCTTGCCTCCTAGGTTTCTGCCCTTGCCTCTTTGGTTTCTGCCTTTGCCTCCTAGGTTTCTGACCTTGCCTCCTAGGTTTCTGACCTTGCCTCCTAGGTTTCTGACCTTGCCTCCTAGGTTTCTGACCTTCCCTCCTTGTTTTCTAACACAGCTTCCTAGATTTCTGATCTTCCCTCCTTGTTTTCAGCCTTTGCTTCCTAGTTTTCTGTCCTTGGCTCCTAGGTTTCTGCCCTTGCCTCCTAGGTTTCTGTCTTTGCCTCTTAGGTTTCTGCCCTTGCCTCTTTGGTTTCTGCCCTTACCTCCTAGGTTTCTGTCCTTGCCTCCTAGGTTTCTGTCCTTGCCTCCTAGGTTTCTGCCCTTGCCTCCTAGGTTTCTGCCCTTGTCTCCTAACTTTTATTTACCAGATTATATTTAAACTAGTCGGATGTGAGACTTCGTGTTATAAGCGCGCTTGATTCACGGCCGTTTATTTTCATAGTACTGTTCAGTCTAGCGGTCTGTGTTGTAGTGGAATATTTTACGGTGTAAGTTGAATTTTTTTTTTTCTGTTTTTCTCTTAGCTCATAACGATGTGATAGGTTATCATTAAAGGAATTTCAGTTGTATTAATGGTGATGTGTATAAAGTACGTATGTTAAGCCTTGTCGCGTGTATTATTCCTTCGTTTTTCATATGTTTATCTTATTGGTTCTTTAAAAAGTAGATTTTTCAAGTCTTTTTGTAATTGATATTCAATGTTATTAATGTGTTACACTGGCGGTAAGGTAAAATACGAATGAAGGCGGAACGCTAGGCGAGGTAAAGAGAGAGAGAGAGAGAGAGAGAGAGAGAGAGAGAGATAGAGAAGAAAGGTGGAATGGTAGGAGAGAAGTCTAGTAGGGGTTAGAAGAGCGAGAGAGAGAGAGAGAGAGAGAGCGAGAGAAGCCTATGAGAAAGAAGGCGAGATGCTATGTATTAATGGTGAGAATAATCAAGTGTTACAATAGAAGGGACGCTAAAAAATATGAGGGAGGGCGGGGGAGCTAAAGGGAGAGGCGGAGGGTGGACTGCTAGGTTAGAAGTCTAAGAGAGGATAGGGGAGAAAGAGAGAGAGAGAGAAGGAAGGCGCAATGATAGGGATAAATGGAGAGAATGAGTAAGTGTTTCAATGGAGGGAAATCTAGGCTGGAATAGTAGAGAGAGAGACACACAGAGAGAGAGAGAGAGAGAGAGAGAGAGAGAGAGAGAGATAGCGAACCACTAACACCGAGAGACATATTTACACTACCAGCTTAGACTAACCAGTAATCTCTAACTGTTTCACCCTTATGCTTCATTTATGGTACAACGCTAAGCAGACACCCAACTACATAGCTATAAATAAATGTTATACTTGTACTAAATATTTACTCAATGTACTAAATATGTTTGTAATGTTATACACCTATTGAGATAATAAAAGAATAAAATATATCTTTTGTTTTCTGTTTTAACTTTAATGTTTTTCATTGATGTATAATCTACTAACCTATCACTATCGAGCAGTACATGAAGAACGCCAAAGTCAGCACAAAGCAGACATAAACAGGTCACTTCCGGGGTCACCGGGACTAGAGGTCAACATCCCGACACGAGCAGTCATGGTTAACTCCCCTTGTCTCTCGTGTACATTAGGCGCTAAAGGCGCCTCTTATATATCTTTGTTAATTCGCGCCTAAATGCTAACAGATGGACCCTTGTATACTACTCGTGTTTCGATATTCCGATTGCTTACGATGAATGATGATATCGTATGACGAAGAGCAGTTCAGCAGCATTCACTTTCGGTGCCGCTTGGATTTTTTTCTTTTGGCATGTGCTGTAGCTGATATATTGGTGACTGCGGTTGCCTTTCTTTGTTTGGATCCTTCAATGAGATGCGTTTTAATTCGGATGATTCCCTTGACACGGGCGGTTGAGCAATTATGGATTTGTATTCAGTTACAGTGGTACTAGGGCCTTCGACTAACCATAACCATTTCCAACAGCTTCTTCTTATGAAGCGCGACACGGACATCATCATCATCAAGTACCGTGCCTACTGGCGTAGGTGATCATGTCTCTCCACAACTTTCGATCGCGATAGTTATTTATCATTTCTGTTGTTGACCTTCTGCCAAGCCATTGTCTTAATCTGTCTGGTATCTTTTCTCTTTGTTTCCCTCTGTTTCTTCGTCCCTCAATTTTCCCAGTTGTTACAATATATTCCAACGCTTCCCTTCTAATAATATGACCAAAAAATGATGATTGTTTCTTCCTAATATTGGATATTAGGACTCTTTCAGAACGTTTTCGACACGGACATAGATATGATCAAGATATGAACAAGAATAATAGTTAACGTCACACAAAGCACTATAAGTAAGGCAAACCAAATCTTACGACCAAAAACACTCTTTCACCCACATCACTGAATGACAAAAGAGAATAAAGAACACAATCCAAGACAGCCTGCTAAAGTCTCAGGTAAATACAATTATGTTCATATTTACATCTAGGTAAGATAGTCGTTCAAATCTAGATGTAAATGAGAGAACTTGATCGGCGGCTTCCAGGTTCACCCAACCTTAAATGTGTACCTGTTTTTTTTTTTTGGGGGGGGGGGGGGTGGGGGAAGTAAAACGGCGCATGCGTAATACCGACCACATTACCCCAAAAATCATGTGCCAAAAGTCTGTTATAATGATAGTCACTAACACCATAATACGTATACCCCACTTATCGTGAACGAACCTTTACTTTTTATTTTACTTACGCAAAACGTTGCTATATCACTTGTACTCCCTCCCCACAGCTTGAGAAGCCCTGTTAATTACACCAGCTATCTCCGCTATTGGGTTATAAAGTGCGGACGTATATTACACTCAACCATCTCTATACACGACAGCTATTTAAAATACATTTAGACCCCAGCAAGCTAGCTGCTGGGAGTCTTTGTCTTATTGGACATGATTAGCCCCACATGTGTACAAATAAATGTAAGAGATCCTTTAAGAGCAAAAACATAATTTACAATATTGCGTATTTGACTTGTATTCAGCTTTGCTTGTATTTTTTATTGTGTTTTCATTCAGAGCTTTGTCTGGCTGTATTCGATCAAATCTGTACTGGAAATGTTAATCAATTTACATGAAGTTAACTATCTGTCTTCCCTTGTCATCGTTTTAGAACAGTTAGACAATTTAGAGGATTTTGTTGTGGTATGAATAAAATACGAGGTTTGTAACTATATAATTTACATATCAGAGGTAACTTCTTAACAATAATTCCTCTTCTTTCTTCCTTCCTCATTTGCCTTTCAGCGTCGAGGGGAGATATAATTTGCGGTCTTTTGCTATTCACTTCGCCTCTGCTACTGTTATGGTTCCTAGTGCTTCTAATATTCCGTCAATCCATCTTTTTCGTGGTCGACCACTGGGTCTAGCTGGTGTTCTCGCAACGTTTATTAAAGGCTCGTTGTGTTGTGTTAAGATCTTTCTGCCTTATCATGTGGCCACACAATTTTATCTGTTGTTTCTTTATGTATTCTACGATGAGTATTATTTATAGTTTTCTTTCTTATATCTTCATTTCTGATCTTATCTCTCAGGCTGTTTCCTGTCATTCGTCTAACACATTTCGTCTCGGTAGTGGTTATTTTGCTTATCGCTCTTACATATAGCGTCTGGGACTGACATTGGTAACACAACGTTGGGATGAAGATTGTATTGTAGAATGCCCGTTTTGCCTCTAAATTTTTTTGCTTGTTGGATAATAGTGGTGGTACCTGTCCCATTATTTTACAAGCTTTGTTGCATCTTGAGCCTATTTCTGCATCTTGTGAATTGTCGTTTGCCACTAGACTTCCCAGATATTTCAATTTCTTCACTTCTTTCAGTTGTGTACCGTCTATTGTCATGTTGATGTTCAATTTCTATTTTGCTATATTCATGACTGTTGAGTTGATGTAAGTTGTATTGTGTGCTTGTCTTGTTAAGTCTATTTAAGTGTACTTGTTCGTCTTTTATTTTTCCGTGTATTAGTAGTGCCTGATCGTCTGCAAATAGAAGCTGTTAATATAAAATGTATAATATAGTAGACTAAGGAAAATTCATTGGCCCATAGATACAACACTACAAACTATATAGGCCACTGCAAGAATTACAAAAGACAGTAAAATTTATACAGGAAACGACATTGCAGATATAGACAATACTTTGGGTGAACGAAAGATGGATAATGTATAATAATCCTCTGTATCCAATGTAGTCCATATGTAGTCAGTGTATGTAATGAGCAATACAAAAGACAGTAAAATAGACGATAGTACGCACCCCTGTCTTACTCCTCATCTAAATTCGAAGTGTTCAGTGTAGCCAGCTGCTGTTCTGACTGTGCAGCTGCTGTTGATGTAGTTATTGTGAGTTATTGAGTTATTTGCAGGTCACCATCATTGCACTCCGAACATGTCCATAGGTGCTCAGATTCCCTCCTCAACAAGTCTCGAAGTATCCAGCGACTGACGACACCAGTTCTGTGTTGGTTTATTAATCTTCTTATACACCCTCTAAGTTTCTCGTTTCTGGCTGTGTCCATCTTAACTCCCATCGCTTTCATTTGATGGAGTGACGTGGACTCATGGTTGTCGAAGTTCTGTGTCCTTCCCACTTCACGGAGGGCATTGAAGATGTCTGCCCGGTCATTGGTTGACCGTCCTCAACAAATAGCGAAACTAGCCAACCTGTCCGCTCTTTCATTTCCCCGTACTCCCGCATGTCCAGGGACGTAGACAAAGGTGACCTTACGTATTTTTGACTTCTGCAATGACCCTACCAATTGCATACATACAGATCCCGCCTCCGCTTTTCTTATCATGCTCGTCGAATCACTCAGTATGCAGGCGTGGGTGTAGTCTTGTGACTCTAACCATTTGAATGCCTTGGTCACTGCCATCATCTCCATCGTCATGCTACTCGTTGTCATGACGTATGCACCACTGCCTTCCTTTGACTATTTTGCCAGCCGAGCTTACTATAAATACCCATGCAACTCGTATGGTGTCGTATTACAGATCCGTCTGTATAGATGACTGCATCTTTCTCATTGGTGTTATTCCAGATGAGACCGTTGACCTCCGCATTGACCACGACTGGGTCCTGTTCCCTACATTTCCTGTCGAGTGTGACAATACACGAGAATGTCCACCTGAATGACGTAGGCACCAGTATCCACTCCTCGCCAGCGTTGATATTAGTAAGCCCACAGACCTGTTTGAAGACATCTTCTGCTCGGCCCACCCATAATTTGGCTCTTTTTCACCTGACACCCATCCTTGTGTTGAGCTCATGATACAATGGATGCTCTTTATCTGTACTAATCTTCAGGTATGCTCGTGCCCTCCAGATCTTGATCCTGTTATCCATGGCTGGAAAGTCGAGAAGATACCTCATTGCTACACAAGATGTGTCCCTCTCCCCCCCCCCCAAAAAAAAAAATAATAATAATAATAATGCGCATATCTTCATTCTGTATTTTCTCCAGCCTGTCAGTTGCACGTCTTACTGACTGTCAGGGCATACCCGATTGGTGTGAGGTCTAGTCCCTGGAACAGAAGGGTAAATAGCCTTTGCTCGATGTTGGCAGCTGCCATGACCTTCAAAGCGACTGTACATATCTTTTTTTTATATTAATATTTATGTTTCTTGTTTAATTTGGTGCTTTCGAGTGTGCTTCCAAAGATTGCTGTCTGCAGATAGTATATATTATAAAATAATATTTGTACTTTCCTTTACTTTAAATCATCATAGAACTATGAAAGTTTAAAATGACACATCCGTTCTTTACGATCTGAAGGTTAGGAAACATTCAAATGTTTATTTGTATTTGTTATTTGTATCTCTTTTATCGAAATTTCAAATTATTAGACACTTGTCATCTATATCAATACTTTGAGTAAAAAGGGGCAATAATAAACATCTAAATTTCTCCAAAACTAAAAAGTTTTCGCTACTTACCTTTCCTTGTCTCAGTTATCAATTATTCCACAAACAGGCAAGTCAAAATAAGCATCATTCTGAGAACCCGTTATCTTCATTCAACGAATAACGCAATGTACGTACACGTGTCATAGATGTGCAAACACGTATAAATATCGTTAGCATACAGATAAGAGTGCTTCATCAGAAAGAAGATGTAACGCTAAAAATAATAATAGTAATAATAATAATAATAAACACTTGAACATCTTGCAAGACCTCTCGCTGCCAAACTGGATATTTCTTTCATGTGTTATAAGCGCTAAACACTCGCTACTGGAAAGTATACAAACACATTTTCCAGCAATCATGTGTGCAATCGCATTTACTGTATACTAATAGACACGAACAATAACCGTATTGTGTAGGCACCTTCAACCAAGTGCCGGGTTTGTTTTGTCAACAACCAACTAAGTTTAATGTATCTCTATCTCTCTCTCTCTCTCTCTCTCTCTCTCTCTCTCTCTCTCTCTCTCTCACACACACACACACACACATACACACAGAAACACACCACAGACACGTTTCTTTTTATCTCTCTCTCTCATACACACACACAGAAACACATCACAGACACATTTCTTTTTATCTCTCTCTCATACACACACACAGAAACACACCACAGACACATTTCTTTTTATCTCTCTCTCTCTCTCTCTCTCTCTCATACACACACACAGAAACACACCACAGACACATTTCTTTTTATCTCTCTCTCATACACACACACAGAAACACATCACAGACACATTTCTTTTTATCTCTCTCTCTCTCTCTCTCATACACACACACACAGAAACACACCACAGACACATTTCTTTTTATCTCTCTCTCATACACACACACACAGAAACACATCACAGACACATTTCTTTTTATCTCTCTCTCATACACACACACAGAAACACACCACAGACACATTTCTTTTTATCTCTCTCTCTCTCTCTCTCTCATACACACACACAGAAACACACCACAGACACATTTCTTTTTATCTCTCTCTCTCTCTCTCTCTCATACACACACAGAAACACAGCACAGACACATTTCTTTTTATCTCTCTCTCTCTCTCTCATACACACACACAGAAACACACCACAGACACATTTCTTTTTATCTCTCTCTCTCTCTCATACACACACACAGAAACACACCACAGACACATTTCTTTTTATCTCTCCCTCTCTCTCTCTCTCATACACACACACAGAAACACACCACAGACATATTTCTTTTTATCTCTCTCTCTCTCTCATACACACACATACAGAAACACAGCACAGACAGGTATCTTTTGTATCCCTCCCACAATGAATACTCGCCTTCTTCAAACGTTGTTGCCATCTCTCCATTGATGTAAATATTATTGAGGATATGCTGAGTCGGGTCGCGAGTCAGACACTTTACAGTAGGATAGAGAAGTATTCAACTTCAAAGTACAAGTCCATATAGCTAGAAATTGAGGTGGCCAGTGCTCTCAATCGCTGCTAACATCTGACATGACAATATGAACTGTGCAAACACTTTTGTTTACACCGAAGTTCAAGCAGGATGTGACGTAACTTAAATAATGTATCCACAATACTGGTCAATATGGTCGATAGGCGGCAAGAACCATTGAGGCTCAGTCTCAAAAGTATTCCTGGTTGCAGTTTCTTCATATTCCAAGTCCGGCTTTACTGCCTGAACTACTGAGTTTAGTGCTCATAATGCACACCGTGAACTGTGTTTTTCATCTGTATTGTTTTTCGATATTCCGTTTGCTTACGATGAATGATAATATGAAGAGGAACAAATCAGCTGAGTTCACTTTCGGTGCCGCTTGACCTTATGTCATTTGGCGTGTGCTGTAGCTGCTATGATGGAGACTGCAGCTGCCTTTCTTTTTTTTGGATCCTCCAATGAGATTAGTTTTAATTCGGATGTTCCACTGGGATTGGGGGGGGGGGGGGTTGAGCAATTCTGGATTGTAATTCCTTTGCAGTGATACCGGGGCCTTCCACTAACCATGGACTAAACTTACTTTATAAACAAACTAGTGCGATAACCAGTAAGCTACTAATCCTTTCAAAATAACTTCCTTTCAGCATCAACAACAGGCAAATTAGCTATGATCAGCGGTTCTCAAACGTGTTCGGTCAACGGAGCCCTAACTATTAACCACAAATCACCGCTGTAGCACCTTATATAAAAAATGTAAAAAAAAAAAACGTGATTAAATATTAATTTAATGGCATATTTAAAATGTTATATTGATGGCGCAGGTAAATAAAGTAACTTTTTCGGTATAAATTAAATAGATAAGTGGTTTTTATAAATTGAATTTAAAAAAAAATAACTGAATCAACTTACGTTGAGATATTCTTATCCAGTAACAAAGTTAATGTGAAGAGTGAGCTTGTTTCATCCTCATTAGGTCTTCAATGCAGCATAAAAATAAACGAGACATCTGAAACAAGTGCAACGTTTCAAATACTTGGGCACAATAATAACATCAGATGGGAGATGCACCACAGAAATAAAAAGCAGAATAGCTCAGACCAAAATAGCATTTCAGAAAATGAAAAATATCTTATGCAACAAATCTATTTCAATAAAAATGAGAAAGACAGTTCATCGGTGCTATATAGAACCAATTCTGGGCTATGGATGAAATGGGCTTTCATCTGCACGAAATTTGATTTTTAATTTTTGTGTTTGTTGTTCGTCCAGATGAAGGCCTACTTGGCCGAAACGTCGACTTTTGTTTCGTCCATTACCACGTAAAGCTGTCACCATACCACTTTTTTCTTTTTTTTTTTTAGTATTGCTAGGAAAGAGAGATCGAGGTCGACATAGAGAAATAATATTGGACAGCTTAACATTGTGGTAGGAGAGCGGTGAAATTGATGAGTTGTGCTGTTGATAGAGGTTTGTGGAGAAATAATACCTACGTCGGGCATGGCACTTTATGATGATAATAATGTGCTCGGAGCTTCCAGCACACGCTTCCAAACCACCTGGGCTCACGCGGAGCACAGTTTGACGACCACTGGTCTAAACATCTGGAGCCGAAATGTTGATTTGTTCGGTCATTTCTTATGTTCAAAGTTGAAACTTCCTGTTTTTAGCCACCGTCTTGTATCTACAACGACCTAGCTATGACTCCACAACATCTGGATGTATTGCTTCTTCTTCTTCTACCTTTCAGCTCCCTGTGGAGCATAGGTCTTCAACAAACACTTTCAGCTCCCTGTGGAGCATAGGTCTTCAACAAACACTTTCAGCTCCCTGTGGAGCATAGGTCTTCAAAAAAACACTTTCCAAGTCGTTCTGTTTCTTGCCATTCTTTTAAGATCATTCCCTTTCTTCCCCATCATCTTCATCTTTGCTTCCATCTGTCTTCTCCAAGAATTCTTTGGTCTTCCTCTTTGTCTTTTCCCCTGGGGATTTCAAAAAAGGGCCTGCTGTGTAATACTCTCAGTTGGCTTCCGCAGTGTGTGTCCTATCCAGCGCCATCGTCTTCGCTGTATCTTTTTATCCACTAGTATTTGACTGGTAAATTTTCATAATTATATGATACTGATTTTGTCCTGCCATTTCCATCCTTTTATTCTTCGTAAGCATCCATTAATGAAAGTCTGTATCTTCGTGATTATCAATTTTGTTGTTCTCCATGTTTCACAGCCTCTGGATGTATTGCCCAACCTATTCTGACCAAGGACAGTAAAGTTAATATGTTACCAGAATTATGCATACTTATCTTAGATACAAGAAGCTACCGATGTTCGGACAACCCGTTTCCGATTCCCGCTGGAGGCAGTGTAAGTTGCACACATGGTTGAAAAAAAAACCCCGCGGTCGATCAGTCCGCTAGCACAAATTAGTACCAGGGTATTACTCTGGGAAGGTGAGGAATGCCACCTCGCATTGTAAGTTTCGATATCTTGAAGCGACACTATCCAGAAGTCTCCGAACACTTCGGTATAGGCGGCCGAGCACATATGGGTGGAAACTCGTGTGCTAAGACATCGATTCAAGTCTCGTACTTTACCTTTTAGTAAAAAGTAAAGTAAAGTACCCCCCGTCACGCCAAGTGGCGTATGGGTAAATATGATGTTAGTGACCATAAATTTTACAGACCTTCGGCACATGATTTTTTGGGTTAATGAGGTCAGTATTACGCCCGTGCCGCTTTACTTTCCCAGAAAATACCCGGTACCCATTAAAGGCTGGGTGAACCCGGAAGCCGTCGGTTGGGATCGAACCCTACCTCTTGTCCTTTATAGTCCAGTTCACTAACCACTGAGCTATGGCGGCTCACTTTACCTTTTACATTTACCTTATATACAAGCTGAACCAGAGGTAGATGGACAGTAAATGATCAAATTTAATTTGAGATTACAATACAACTAAATTTTGATAAATGATTATTACATCAGTATTGAAACTATTTGTCATTATGGGTTCTCTGAACTATCTGAAATGAAAACAAGATTAAGTTTTAATAAATTTAATTATTACATTTAATGTAATTAACAGAAACGCCATAAAAGAAAACTTATCATTTACTGTCCACATTCTTTTTGTTCACCGGTATATAGTGTTGTTGGTATCACAGAGCAAAGAATAGCAAAATATCTTCTCAATATTCCTGTATAGTGCAGAGACACGGATATTAGACAAGAAAATAGAATAAAAATTGAAGCCTTTGAAATGTGGATTTATAGAAGAATAGGTAGAATTGGATGGAAAGAAAAGAAGAAAACAAATGATGAAGTCTTAAAACAACTAAAAATGAAAAGAGAACTACTAAACACAATTCAAACAAGACAAATTCAAGACAAGATTTTTGGGGCATGTTGAAAGATACAACAGCCCACTAAAAGTAATCTTGGAATGTAAAATGCAAAGTAAAAGAGGCAGACAAAGACTAACATGGACGAGTAACATCAAAAGAGTGACAAGTCAACCTGTGACAACCTGACTATCAAAGCAAGAGACAGAGCGGAATGACGCTGCATGGTAGCCAGCCTTTCATTCGGAGACGGCACTGAATGATGTTTTCGCAGGTAGTTGGAGCGTTGCCACCGATATCTCTAAGCCTGCCCACTGAGAGGGAACCGACCAATAGTTCTGACGTTTTCACCATTGGGAGCAGGGACGGTTCTGGATAAAGTGAAGTCAGCCGTCTATAGCGCGCATTGCTCGAGACGTCACAAGTATTGGGGTGTTTTCGCGAAAACCCCCTCAGCGTGCAGGCTCAGCGATATCGGTTGGCGACGGTTGGAGACAGGCCAATGTCGACCTTCCATGGCAACGTTGTGGAGTTGTGTTTTCGAGGTTCAAGGTTCGAGGTTCAAATGTCAATTAAGCAAATCTTTTCCGAGCTAAACAGCTCCCGGGGTCAATCGAGCCTCTTGAAATGGGTACCAGGTATGGACCCTGGGAAGGAAAAAGCAGCGATGAATCTATCATCCATCCACCCACCCACCCACCCACCCACCAACCCGCCCGCCCCCCCGCCCACCCACCCACCACCCACCATCCATCCATCCATCCCATCTATCTATCTATCTATCTATCTATCTATCTATCTATCTATCTATCTATCTATCTATCTATCTATCTATCTATCTATCTATCTATCTATCTGTTGACCTTTCGAGCCGTAAGCGGCCCATAGGGCATAGACCCAAATACTCTTTACCTGTTTCTAAATTTTCTTTCTAGCAGTCTCAATCCTTGTCAATATCTTTTATCAAATCTCGGCATTTGTTTCTGTTCTATGCAAGGATCCCGATCTCATTGAGAGAGCCGATTCTTGCTGTATTTGCCTCTCTGATCAATGTTCTTTTCAGAGTTTCTCTTGGTCTGCCTATTTTCTTCTACCTGTTGTTTCCCATATGAGGACTTGCTTTTGTTATTATCTCTTCTCATCACATGTCCACCATATGTCCATCGTATTTTCTTGATTGCTGACGATATTAGTGGTTGATTTGCGATTTCTCTAATTTCTTCGTTTGTTTTTAATTCGTGCCACGCAAAAACCAAGTATTTTCCTTAGACATTTATTGTCAAATGTGTTCAACTTTGTTTCTATGTCTTCTCTTTAGGAAAGTTAACCTTAGTTAGATCAATGAAATCACTAACACTTCGTTACTCAACAAAAACTTCTATAAAATTACATTTACTTTTTAACTCTTTGCCAAGCAGCATCTTCAGCATCTTATTATGCCATACATGTACTGGAATGGCATGTCTGACTAAAGAATGAACAAAGAATTATTATGTCGAGGAATCTCGCCTCTTTCTATTGCATCTTCTTCTTCTTTTACCTTTTAGCTCCTGGTGGAGCATAGGTCTTCAACAAACACTTTCCAAGTCGTTCTGTTTTTTGCCATTCTTTTAAGATCATTCCATGTCTTCCCCATCATCTTCATCTCTGCTTCTATCTGTCTTCTCCAAGAATTCCTTGGTCTTCCTCTTTGTCTTTTCCCCTGGGGATTCCAAAAAGGGCCTGTTGTGTAATACTCTCAGTTGGCTTCCGTAGTGTGTGTCCTATCCATCGCCATCGTCTTCGCTGTATCTCTTTATCCACTGGTATTTGACCGGTACATTTCCATAATTCCACGTTAGTGACTTTGTCCTGCCATTTCCATCCCTTTATTCTGCGCAAGCATCCATTAATGAAAGTCTGTACTTTCGTGATTGTCAATTTTGTCATTCTCCATGTTTCACAGCCATATAATAGGACCGACTTAACATTTGAGTTAAAATTTTTATTTTTGTATTTAGCCTAATTTCTTTGGATTTCCATATGTTTCCCAGTGCAATGAAAGCTCCTCTTGCTTTTGATATCCTTATTTTGGTATCATTTTCTGTTCCTCCCTCTTTATCTATATTACTGCCCAGATATATATAAGATTGTACGTCTAGTAGAGGTATTTCTCATAGTTTTATATGGTTATTGCCAACTGCATTAATTCTCATAATATTGGTCTTATCTCTATTAATCTTTAGTCCTAGCTGTTGTGATCTCTCATCTAATATACTCATTTTATCCTGCATCTGTTGATGGCTGTGTGATAGGAGAGCTATGTCATCAGCAAAGTCTAAATCATCAAGTTGTTTGGTCAGTGACCACTGGATCCCATTTCTGTTGTTTTGAGTTATTTTCATAATCCAATCTATGGCCAGTAGAAAGAGAAATGGAGACAGGAGGCATCCTTGCCTTACTCCTGTTCTTATTTCAAATGCTTCTGTAAGCTGTCCTTCATGCACCACACTACATTTTGTTCCTTCATACATTGTTTTTATCAGGTTAATAAACTTTATGGGGATTCCGTAATGACTCAGCAACTTCCAAAGCATTCTTCTGTCTAAACTATCAAATGCCTTTTCGTAATCTATGAATCCAATATATAGTGGGGATTAAAATCCCCACTATTGCATCTTAGTTCCTCCTATTTCTTTTACTTGATTTCTTTTCCAAATGTTATTACGCCACTTTCTCGTCACATCCTCTCCATTCTAATGGACCAATCTTTTAACAAGTCTTATCTTAAAACTCTAATATCAACACTGATATTCATATAAAATTCAGGAACACCTTTGAAAACAATTTTATTGGTTAGACGAAACGTAAATGAATGTACTACGTCAACGTGTCCTGACGGCTAACGCAACATTACAGGAAACTGTTGAAAGAAGAGTTGAAGAAAAGAAAACAGGAGGTAGGAAGAGAGCATCAATGAATAAAACAGGCCTTGTTTTGTTTTTCGACACTTTGCCAGGTCAGAGAAATAGTTGCAACTTTGGGTTGCAGATTTGTACCTCAACCACCCCTAGCGACTGTTTGAGACCGAGTTGGTTATCATACAATAATACTGAGGGTATGTCTAAGATGAAAAGAAAGAGCAAAGACGAAAGACGCTCAATTATATATAAGCAAAAGTTTGGAAAACTTTATAACAACATGAAAGATCAGGGTTAAAACAAAAAAGGTTATAAAAAACATGCAAATAATTCCTGTATGGTGCAGAAACATGGACATTAGACAAGAAAACAAAACAGAAAATTAAAGCCTTTGAGATGTGGATTTATAGAAGAATAAGTAGAATTGGATGGAAAGAAAAGAAATAAACGATGAAGTTTTAAAACAACTAAAATTTAAAAGAGAACTACAAAACACAATTAAAACAAAGCAAATACATTTTTGGGGGAATGTTAAGAGACACAATATTGGAAGGGAAAATACAGGGTTATCGAGGCAGAGGCAAACCAAGATTGACATGGACGAGTAACATCAAAATATGGACAAGATAGCCTATGACAACCTGCACATCAAAGCAAGAGACAGAACGGAATGGCGCTCCATTGTAGCCAACCTTCGATGCAGAGATGCACTCAATGCTGATGATGATGATGACTATTTTAAATACATATTTGTATGTGTGTTGTATGTTTTGTTCCTGCTGAAAGCCTATTGAGCCGAAACGTCGTTCTGGTTTGTGTTGTCCAAATGTAACATGAAATTTAACCATACCGATTGTTTTCTTTTTTTTTTTATCGATATCTATTTTTTGTTTCATTTCTCTTCACAATAAGCTCCACTGCAGCTTTGTAATTTTATGTATTTATGTTTATTTCTTTGCCTTGGCCCTATAATAAATGTGAGTCTTCTGTCGCGAAAATATCAGCTACAACGGAAACTAAACCTGATAGAATATTTAAGCATTGCTTCTCACCAAATTGTTCTTAAGATAAGCAACAATCCGCAATAAAAATGTAATTCAATCAACAAAATTATTAAATTACAAATTTAAAATATGTTTATTGCGCTTAAAAAATAATTTTGCAGGGTGACAATCAAATGTTAAGAATGAATAGTCAATGGAAAATGATTTATTGTTAACGAAAGTATGGAGCATAAAGAAATAACAATTCAGATAAACAGTTGGTCAAGTACAGACTAGAAATTTGGTTCAAAACTTTTTTGAAGTCTCCGCCCCTTTTGTTGACAGACAATTAACCTGCGACATGACTTCTGATAACCGCCAATAGAAAATGTTGAAATGTGTCCGTTCTTGAAGCAAATTGAGGGGCTGTCACAGAAACACAAACAGGTTTTTCCAGCGGTTCTGAAGCTAGACGTTTATTTGAGGGCATAGAACCTGGTGAAGAATGGGTGCCAAGTCCTTCTCAGTGTGCATCAAATTGAACAAAAATGAAGAAAACAAAATCTGGTGACCGTGGAACCAAGTACAGGGTTTGATTGTTTAGAATTCTTATAAGAGTGAAGTAGTTATACGTACAGATTGATCCGTTGTTCGGCATAGGCGGAGCTCAAGGGCCTTCACAGCCAGGTCGCGGGTTGGGAGGTGGGGGAGGTTGAGGTAGAGATAGAGAGGAAGAACTGTAAATGAAGACAGTGTTACGTGTGCCTTGATTACATGCAGTTTAACTATGGAGATCATGGCATTAACTAAGGCAATAGCTTGGGTTGAGAGACCGACTTTTACCAACTTCCGATCAATAGGGTGGAAAGGCAGCAGGAACCATTGATGCTCAGTCTGAAAAGTGTTCCTTGTTACAGTTTCCTCATATTCCAAGTCCGGCTTACTGCCGAGCTACTGAGTTTAGTGCTCTGCGCACACCGTGAGCCGTGTTTTTCACCCAGATCGTGTTTCGATATTCCGATTGCTTACAATGATTGATATCGTATAACGAAGGACAGTTTGACTGTGTTCACTTTCAGTGCCGCTTGGCCTTATGTCTTTAGGCATGTGCTGTAGCTCCAATGATGGGGACTACAGCTGCTTTCCTTTGCGTATATCCTTCAATGAGATGAGTTTTAATTTGGATGATTCCACGTGCACAAGCGGTTGAACAATTTTGGATTTTGATTCGTTTGCAGATACCGGGTCCTTCGACTAACCATAACCATAACGTTTACCAACGTAAGATGTTTGCTCAGTGACTGAATGAGTATTCTTATGTAGGCCTTTATTCGAAGGCAGTGAATTATCTGAAGAGGTTAAGACTGGTTAAAATTTGCTTTGTTTTTGTGAGGGACATTCAGATGTAAGAGGGAATGAACAAGCAGACAGACTCGCTTATTTGGCTCTTGTGAAAAGAGGAATAGAAAGTGTCCAGGCTGACATTGTAAATATTTTTAAAGAGAATATGTGTGTGTGATTTGTGAACATATGGGTGTGATTTGTGAACATATGGGTGTGATTTTGCAATGAATATAAATCTACAATCTTAAAGAGACTGCAAGACCAGCAGGTCAAAAGGGGTGATGTCAGGCAAGAGCGCAATGCAAGGAGTCAAAGAAGACTAGTTAATCAAGACATAACTGAGATGGTCGAGGCTGCACAATGAGGAAAATGCGGAGTCGGGGATTCGTGAACATACGGAGTTGTTCGATTTGCTGTTGGGATGACCTGTCGATGAATTAATTAACTAGAAATTTTTTGTGCAGAAATTGTGGCACATTTCATTAAAAAATAATTGTGGTGAAAAATTAATTTCCGCGATCATGGGTAAAACCTGATGACCAAAAGGTTATTGAATTATTTAGTTGTTAAGTTACTTGCGGGTCATCATCAAAATGCACTCTGAACATGCCCATAGGTACTCGGATTCTCTTCTCAGCAATTCCTGCAGTGTCCAGCGACTGACGACTCCAGTTCTGTGTTGGTTGATAAGTCGTTTCTGGCTATGTCAATCGTAACCCCCATCTCTTTCGTCTGGAAGAGTGACGTGGACTCATAGTTGTCGAAGTCCTGTGCCCTACCCACATCTCGGAGGGCATTGAGGATATCCGCCCGATCCATTGGTTGACCGTCTTCAACGACAGCACGGCTAGCCAACCTGTCCGCTCTTTCATCTCACCGTACTCCCGCATGGCCAGGGATGAAGACAAAGGCGACCCGACGTATTTTTAACTTCTGCAACGACTCTACCCATTGCATACATACAGAGCCCACCCCCACTTTTTTATCATGCTCATCGAATCACTTAGTATCCAGGCGTGGGTGTAGTATCATGACTAACCAGATGATTTCCCTGGTCACTTCCGTCGCCTGCATGCCCCATGGATGCCAACAGGTGTTCGCCATAACCGGTTAAGCGAAGGAAATGCAAAGAATTGAATAATCTACGTGTATGCTTGGTTCATAAAGAACAAGAGGTAGGGTTCGATCCCAACCGACAGCTTCCGGATTCACCCAGCTTTAAATGGGTACCGGACACTTTTTTCTGGGAAAGTAAAGAGCCACGGGCGTAATACCGACCACATTACCCAAAAATCATGTGCTGAATGTCTGTAAAATTGATGGTCACTAACACCATATTCCCTATACGCCACTTGATGTGATGGGGGCTCTTAACTTTTACTATGATTAGTTCATGTTGTAATGGGTATCTGTTGACAAATAATACGTCGTATAGCATAACACAACGGCGAATAAGGCCCAAATTCTGCAGCAAAACTCTGAACATTAAGAAAGCCATAGCAGATCCCTTCGATCTCCTGACAGTAAAACATGTACTCGTGTGTGTTATCACCTGCTGATGCATTCACCTTACGACAACTCCTCTTCATCGTTCCTTCTTGAAAGGGTGTTAGGAGACAAATAATAATAAATGAATATTATTCTAGAGGGAAACTTCCGAGGCGATAATCAGCGAATCAATTCAGAGGAAGAGGTATGTTTACAGCACTCAGAAAAATTGACAAATAATCAACAGAAAAAAATATGGATATAAATAAGTTAGCTGAGTGGCAGTGTTACCTGGCGTTTGGCTTTTCGTGGCAAGGCGCTGTGCCACTGAGTACGGGTTCGATCCTGCTTTGGTCCATATTTTTTTCTGCTGATTATTTGTCAATTTTTCTGAGTGCTGTAAACATACCTCTTCCTCTGAATTGATTCGTTGAAAGGGTGTTAACTGGAGGAAGTGCGTCCATCTTGACTGACTCCTAAATTGTGCTTCACCAGATTGACAAGAACACACTCCGCATGGAGTAAGTATACAGATACACACTTTATTCCCGAGTTGTGATCGTAACATTATGCTATAGTCATGAGTACATTACGTGAATAGATTACTACGTAAGTGACTACCATCGCCAATGATAGATAATTTTTTAGTGAGCTGAGTTGGCCGTGTGCTATAGCGTTTGGTTTCTCGTGGTGAGGCGTTGTGCCAAGGAGTACGGGTTCGATCCTGCTTTGGACCATATATTATTCTTTTTTTTCTGTTGATTATTTATCAATTTTTTTTCCAGGTGTTGTAAACATACCTCCTCCTCTTAAATGATTCGCTGATCTATCGTCTCGGAAGTTTCCCTCTAAAATTATATTCATTCATTATTACTTGTCTCCTGCTCATGCTAGGTGTGTTTCATGTCAACAGCCTAACTAACTTTGACCATATTGCCCTGGGCACGAGGGAATTGATGGCAATGGTTATGGTTATGGAAGGCTCCGGTATCACTGCAAACGAATTAAAATCCATAATTGCTTAACCGCCTGTGCCAGTGGAATCATCCGAATTACTAAATTATCTCCCAAACAAAGAAAGGTAGATGTAGTCCCCATCCTAGCATTCTCAGCACACGCCTAAAAGCATAAGGCGAAACCGTACAGAAAGTGAACACAGCCAACTGTTCGGACTTGGAATATGAGGAAGCTGCAACAAATGATGATGGCAATGAGATGGCCGAGAGGTTGGCGGGATCTGCCACTGTGGAAGAGACCTGTAAAATGGACATGTGGATGCAAAGTCTCCTCCGAGCAGCAGAGCTTGAGGTTATCAGCAACCAATGGTTATGGCTTGCACCAGAATCGGTGAAAAAGAACCATACAGACCCTACTCCACATCTCCGTGGTGCCTCTAGTAACAGAAAACATGTCAAGTCTGGCCAAGCGAGGGGGGATCGAAGAAGGAAGATAACACGGTACTAAAAAATAACATGCTGAAGTCGGATGTTTTGGGCCGAAAGGGGCAAATATCACAGTTTAACTGCAAACCACAACACAACGGAGACACGCCCACTTAACATCCCCTTAATGGCGGATGATGAGAAGATGTATTCCTTTAATCATCGAGCGAAAACAAGCAAGCAAATGGACATGTTTGACATTTCCTGATCTCTAACAGAACACCTCTCAAAGGATGGTGACAATTAATGTGAGGATAAACCACATCTCAAAGGATGGTGACAATTAATGTGAGTATAAACCACATCTCAAAGAATGATGGTACATGGCGCCACGGATGTCGAAAGCATGAAAAGCATCCTCTGTGAAAAATAACTCAGTTATTTTCTTAGTTAGTAATAGTGTATATAGTATAGTTAATAATAGAGTAAAACATGGACAACTATTGTGGAGTGGGGGCGTGGGTAAAGGATATTGACTAGTAATTTAATAGTTGAATAAATCATGGACAACTATTTCAGGGGCCTTTAGCTAGTTTCAAAATAGTCGAATAAATCATGGGCAACTATTTCATCGACTAGAGCTAGTTTCAAAATAGTTGAATACATCATGGACAAGTATTTCATCGAAAGGAGCTAGTTTCAAAGTAGTCGAATAAATCATGGACAGCTATTTCATTGACAAGAGCTAGTTTTAAAATAGTCGAATAAATCATGGACAACTATTTCAGGGGCCCTTAGCTAGTTTCAAAATAGTAGAATAAATCATGGGCAACTATTTCATCGACAAGAGCTAGTTTCAAAATAGTCGAATAAATCATGGACGAGTATTTCATCGAAAGGAGCTAGTTTCAAAATAGTTGAATAATAAATCATGGGCAACTATTTCAAGGGTTTTATCTTGTTTTCAAATAATGGAGTAAAGCATGGACAACTAGGAATTTGGAATGTTTCAAAAAATAAAAATGGTGTTGGGCAAGGTAGTGTTCCGTCACCAGATTTATTGAAGATGTATAGTGATATATTTACAGATCCCATAAGCGATTGGCTAGAATAACAACTGGAGGTTGCAATATAAATAACTTCAGGTATACTGATGATTCAACATGAAAAGACTAAAGTCATGAAAAGGCTTAAGTCATGAAAAGACTAAAGTCATGAAAAGCTTAATTCCAACAGACGACAAAATATACATGGAAAACAAACCAGTGGAAGAGATCGATCACTTTATCTATCTTGGACGTCACATTGATCGAGAAGGGGATACAGGCAAAGAAATTAGAATCAGAATAGCTAAAGCAGCAATGTCTTTCAGAAGTCTTGAAAAGTTGTGAAAATCAAAACTCATCAGCACAAGCACAAAACTTATTCTATATTCTAGACTATTCAAATATATGTTGGACATGTGATGAGAAGAGATAATAACCGAATAACAAAGCAAGCCCTCATATGGGGTGGGAAACAACAGGTAAGAGAAAAAGAGGAAGACCCAGAGAGACACCGAGAAGAACATTGATGAGAGAGGCAAGAGCAGCAGGATTCGGCTCCCTCAATGAGATAGAGCTGCTTGCACAGAACAGGGACAAATGGCGAGATTGGATAAAATATCTTTAAAACAATTGAAAACTGCTAGAACAAAATTCCAGATAAGAGAAGGAGTATCTTGGTCTACCCCCAATGGGCCGGCTACGGCTCGAAAGGTTAATAGATAGATATATACTGATGATACAGCCTTCAGCAATTAGAGTGAAAATGTGTTACAAGAAATATTGACAGTATAGTCTAGGAAAGCAACAATAAAGGACACAGTCTCAATAGCAAAAAGATAGAAGTAATGGTAGCAATAAAGAAAGAGACATCACTGCAATGCACAGTAAAGACACGTGGAACAATATTAAAACAGGTAAATGAATTTAAATATCTGGGAACAATGTTAACCTCATATGTTAGATGTACAACAGAGATGACATGCAAAATAGCTTAGGCAAAAGCAGCTTTCCAAAGAAATGTGAAAGATACTAGGCATTTCATTCTTGACAATAGGAACAAGAAAAATAATTCTTAAATGTTACATAGACCCAGTTTTAACATATGGATGCGAATCATGGACAATAAAACAAAAGACAAGAAAATCACTGGAGGATGTAGAAATGTGGTTTTATGGAAGAATGTTTAAGAATACCATGGACAGCTAAGAAGAGTAATGAAAACTTTCTGAAAGAGGCCAAAGCAAAAAGAGAGCTAATTTCCAATATTAGAAATCATCAATTTTTTGGCCATGTAATGAGAAGAGAACAGCTGGAATATAGTGTAACAACTAGGAAAGTTAAGGGACGAAGAGATAAAGGGAAGCTAAGCGAAAAGATACTTGACAGCTTAAAAGAATGGCTTGACAAAAGGTCAACAACAGAAATGATAAACAACTGTCGAGATCGAAAGTTGTGGAGAGACATGATCCCATACGTCAGCAGGCATTTCACATCATGATGATGATGATGATGAGTTTTCTAAATATTGCAGTAATACAGAGGCACCAAGCCAGAATGTTGTAGATTCAAGACACAAAATCATAGACACATTTCTACCGGTAAGACTAAAAAGTCAATATCTCTCAAAGACGGAAAACTGTGAATGAAGAAACACACATAAAAACGTTGAAAATCAGTGGCACAAAATAAACCAAATGTTGATGATAATAAAAATATTATGTATTTACAACATTAATAATTTCATCATAATTTAACATTAACAATCCCTTACCCCATACAAATTATAACAAATGTTAATACTATCTGTTAAACAGTTGCTCACAGTTTGTTATCTGTTTATAAACATCACTAATTCGCTGTTGAAGAATTTTTATATTTTTGTCTGTCATGGCTGCCAAGTGTTTATGTAGAACTTCATTGGTAGAAAATAGTTCATGAAGCTCTTTCCCTATACTGGAAGTCACGTGAAGTCTTTTAATAGTTTGAACTGTTGATTCTCGAAACACACAAAGAGAATGTAAAAGTGACACGTGGAAGGGAGAATACTTGTCTAAAAGGCGATATCCGTGGAACAGGCCTGATTCGTTGTCAAGGAAGACGAGAGCGCCATCTGGTCGCCGCTCCAGATTGTGGGCAGGACTGCTCATCATTTGGTCGTTCCACTGCCGGTTAAACATGTTGTTAATGACTCGATCAAGATTTGCTGTCAAATAGTCGAAGATTATTAAGTCTGACCACTGGACTAACTCGCAAAGCTCATTATGAATCGAGATTTTCAACAGACTTTGTAACGTTGGTCTAACCGTCGTTCGTCTTCTCTGAACTCAACTGGAATGTAAGCTGGTGATAACCCATCAATATGTTGGGTAAGAACCACCAATTTAGAGTCAGCCCACTGGGCCAGTGACATCTTAAGATGAACGGTTCTCCACTTAGAGGACAAGGAGTCCACTTTAGCGAGCATTGACGGTGGAATGTTTGAAATATTAAACAACCGAGCTAAATAATAGGAATATATTTCTCCTTGAATTTGATCCGTGTTCAGCCGATATCTAACACACGCTTTTGATGCGTCTCTCTGAAAGTCACCAGTCTATTCTGCATCCGACCACACCCTTCTTCCATCTTAACTACATCCAACTTCTCAACATGCACTCTCCACACCTCCGCATCTGCAGACACAAAAGGTCTAGGACACGAGTTCTCCAACACAGAAGTCCACATGACCCCGTTCACCAAACTGCTCAAATATGACGCGTCTTCCACAGAAAGCGTGCTGGAATATTTAACATTGTTAATTTTTTCTACACTATTAACACTGTCCCCAATTAATTTTAACTTTACGCTAATACATTAGGCACACGGGAGCTGTTATTTACATTATTATTTTGACGATCACTATTTTTGTCCAGATTTTTCAGCGATTCACGCTCAAAAGCCAAGATTGCGGGTTTTCCCTTTCGGAATATTCCTTCGGGACTGAAAACATGAGTTTGTTTACTGAACTGGATTTCTTTGGCTGTACCCGTTGACATTTGCAGAGGCTCGTAGGGAGAGTTAAGCGGTGCACTTTCTGAGATGAAGCCACGTTTCGGTGACCTATTAAATGAATTAGTCGAAGATCCCGTGAGTCTCTGCTCGACAAACGTAAGATTACTTTTAGCGCTGCCTGGGATGGGAAACACAGCCTGCTCGATTGAGATGGTTGGTGTTGTCGTGTGGTGATAGGGCTGATCTTGTTTGTGTTGGGGCAGTTTCTCATCGCTGAGACTTCTTCTGGATTGAAAGCTTGAGAATTTGGAAAAAACGGCTGTGTTTACCGTCAGCAGATTCTGCTGTCAGTGTGTTGTCAATTGGCAGCTGTAGGAGAAGACCAAAAACAACTCCAAGGGTAAACCCGATTCCTGCCATTGTCAGCAGAACTGCTTTCATCATACCGCCGAGGGCATTGACAGCTCGATTTAGCCTCGTCTATGATAGAACATTTAAGACGAGTCCGTCGACTTAGTTCTGTCGTTATAATAATAGGGTCTCAGGCGAAGTTTACCTGAAGCGCGTCTCACTTGTTGAAACGTTACATGCGAGACAGTCGGACATAAGTCTGAGATCTGTTCTGTTACGCAAAAAATGCAAGATGTCCGTAGAAACGATAAATCACTTCCAATAACCTGTGGCAGAATTCAATGCAAATGTCAGGTCTTGAATTAACATTGTCATGGCTATTGCATTCTGGGATACTTCATGGACTTCGACATCAAAATAGAAGAAAATCGTCCTTTGAATTGTTGCAATTATCCTTTTTTTTTACTATGACGTCAGTGCCTGGACGTTCCTTTATAAGCTTTCCCATTGGTTGAAAGTTGAATCTGTAAATATAAATCAACAATTTATCAACAATAATTTAAAATATATTTTATAATAAAATTAAATAAGGCACTTGTCGTCAGCACATTAAAAAAATGTACCAAAAAAATGTGACCTCTGTCTCAATATAAATATTTGGTATAATTCAGAGATAGAATAGCTTTCACAAGTATTTTGAGGTTCTCCTATTTTAACACAACCCCAAACAAAAGAAGGGGAGATGTATATTGCATGCAAAAAATGTAAAGTACCCCCGTCACGCCAAGTGGCATATAGGGAATATGGTGTTAGTGACCATACATTTTACAGACCTTAGGCACATAATTTTTGGGAAATATGGTCGGCATTCCGCCCTTACCGCTTTACTTTCCCAGAAAAAAAAATCCGGTACCCATTAAAGGCTGGGTGAACCGGAGGCCGTCGGTTGGGATCGACCTCTTGTCCTTTGTAGTTCAGTTCACACTAGCCACTGAGCTATCGCAGCTTATATTGCATGTACTTTCTTATAATGAATTCAAATGCTAGAAAGCAATAAAAAGAAAGAAACATCAATGTTATCATTTAATTCTTCTTTACTTCTTTTCTCCAATCTTCTACTTCCCTCTTCTACCTCCCCCAATAACCCTGGCGGTGGTTTGGCCCCTAATAACAGGCTTCATTAACCTGTTTATATCTCTACCTTTTGTTATTGGTTTAGATTCTACGAAGCCTAGGCTTATCCATTCGTTGATTTTTTTTTTCGTTCGCCAGCTTTTACCCTGGTCTCTAGGGACTGAATTTTGCGTGTTAATCCATTTTTCCCTGGCAGCCGTGTGCACAGAGGTCCCTCGCCGCACAGGCTGATAACCCCGACTTCGGAGGTACTTATATGTTTTCTGTCGATGAGTAATTGACGTTTCAAGCCGGGCATCGCTGCTGAGACGAGGGGTGGTTGCCGCAGTGAAAAATCATAAATAAAAATCCCAATTGGTGCAACCGGGGTTTGAACCCACAACCTCTCTGTCTCGAGGCCGGCGTCTTGCCTCGAGACTAACCAGTCCCTAATTCATTGACGTTATCGTCTTATCTCTTTTAGGTAGGTTCTCTCTCTCTCTTCTTCTTCATCCTCTTCCTTTCATAGTTCCCTGCAGTATGATCTTACCCAAGTCAGATGATGAACGTAGTCAAACATTTCAATACATGTTTCTTCACAATAGTGCTTGCTTGTCTGCGTTCACCCGATGACTAAAGGAATACAACTCGTCATCATCCGTCCTTAAAAGGACGTTAAGTGGCGTGTATACGTTGTGTTGTAGTTTGCAGTAAAACTGTATTTGTGAATTTCGGTCCAAAACATCCGACTTCAGCATATTATTTTTGTTTACCGGGTTGTCTTCCCTCTTCAATCCCTACTCGCATACCCAGACTAGACAGTTTAGTCTGTTTCTGGGGGCACCACGGAGAGGTGGAGTCGAGTCTCGGGGGTTCTGGTTCACCGATCCTGTCGCAAGCCATCAGCTGTCGATCGCTGACAACTTCCAGCTCTGCTATTGGGAGCCGACTTTGCCTCCCTTCGCAAGAGTCAAGATATTAGTTTTACAAGAGGCGCTCAAAGATAACAAAATACAACAATATATGAGGATGATGAGGTTAAAGAGATGTAGAAAAGATAAAAGGCGCTTGTGTAGTCTATGAGAAATAACAGGCAGAAATGTACGCGCATTTGAAATGGTGATGAATGTTACTGATATAACAAGAGCCAATTAAAGAAAATATGAGCAAGAAAAGAAGCTCTGAGAAGAAGCATAGAAAACGTAACCTAGACTCGTGAGAAAAAAAGTGAAGAAAGAAAAGAAGAAAGAAAGAAAGAAAGAAAGAAGAAAGAAAAGAAAGAAAAGAAAAGAAAGAGAAAGAAAAGAAAGAGAGAAAAAAGAAAGAAAGAAAGAAGGTCGTATATCAGAGCTATGAAATAAAGTATATGAAAGTAGAAGAGGATTAAAGTAGGAAAGACAACAAAAGAAGATAAATAAATTCGATAGGAAAAGAGAAAAAAAGAATACTAAAAGAAAAATAAAAGAGAGAATCAAAAGAAAAAGAAAATCAGCCGAAAAAGACTACATAGAACACGTGAAGGTCAAAAAAAGTATTAACAAAACGAAAAAAAAAACAAACAACGTCATGTTTTTCACAGATAAAAGACAAACAACAAACTGAAATGTACCGACCAGAATCGAGTGATGACGATCGCTGTGCAGTAAATCCCTTATCGAGCATCACTCAAATCTACTGTAAACTAATGGAAATACCCGCAAACACACCAGCGACCATCGGTAATTCCCTGTAATTAATTCCACTCCTAGTTGGGATCTGTTGCCAATGTTTACATCATCAACGAGTAACTCCACTCGATATAAATTACAGCCCAGTGCTCAACAGGGCAAGCTGGTTTATATTTCCGTAACAGCCTAGATCGCCATTGATTTTCATTGCTGAACAAGTCTTAAGACTAAACCAGACTGGTGTCAACCACTTCTTCTATCCTCGAATTAAAATAAAATCAACAGAAAAAAAGAATCTTTATTTTACGACATGGGATCAGGTTGTTCATTTCACACACCGGTTCACAAAGCTGTAATTGGGTACCGAAGGTTGTTTATTGAACAGGAAGACGACGTGACGCTGAGCTGACCACATAATTTAAAATGAGTTGATAGCAAGAGAAATAATATAAATAAAGGATACGAACAGCATACTGTCCATGCTGAAGGCAGGGCCGTGTTCTTTCTATTCTATAAAGTGTAGTTGCGATATAGTGGAGCGGTTTTCAAACTATATCAAACGGACTTTTTCCGATTCTTCTTCTTTCCTTCCTTATTTGCATTTCACTGTTGAGGGAGATATAGTTTACGGTCTTTTACTCTTCTGTTGGCTTCTCCTGTTATTATTTGTCCCAGTTTTTTTTTTCCATAGTTATGGTTATTCGAAGGGCACGGTATCACTGAAAACGAATGAAAATCCGTAATTCCCAACCGCGCGAGTCAGTGAAATCATCCGAATTACTATCTCATCGAATATCCAAACAAAGAAAAACAGCTGCAGTCCCCATCATAGCGGCTTAGCACACGTAAAAATACCTAAGGCCAAGCGGCACCGAAAGTGAACGCAGCTGAACTGTCATTCGTCATACGATATCGTCATTCATTGTCAGAAATCTGAATATAGAAACACCATCCGGATAAAAAAAACGGTGTGCATCTCACGGTGTGCTTATAATATGAGGAAACTGCAACAAAGAACACTTTTCAGACAGTACCTCAACGGTTCCTGTCGCCTATCCGCCATATTGACCGTAAGTCCGCAATTTTTTTGTATTTTATCAATCTATATTTTTGCGTATTCGGCCCTTGAGTCTTGTGTTCTCTCGGCGTTTTTGTGAAAACTCCTTGTGCTGTGGTTTTATCTTTCTGTCTTATCACGTGGACAAACCATTTCATCTGTTGTTTCTTTATGTATTCAATAGGAGAAAATATTCCTAGCTTTTTCTCACAAATATTCATTCTGATCTTATCACATTTCACTTTGGTCGTCGGGGTCCTGGTTGGTCTCGAGGCAAGACGCCGACCTCGAGACAGAGAGGTTGTGGGTTCAAATCCCGGCTGCACCAGTTGGTCATCAGCGAGGCCCGGTTTGAAACGTCAGTTACTCATCGATGGAAAAAAATATGAGTACCTCCGGAAGAAAAAAAAAAAGAAAGAAAAAAACTTCGGTCGTGGTGATTTTTTCTTATTGCCATTGAGTCTGTAGTCCATGTCAGACATTGTTAGCACAACGTTGGAATGATGATTTATCCAACCAGATTAAAGAGAACATATAAAAAATCATGGCATTTCTATGAAATATGATGTATGAAAGTAAAGTATTACACTTCACCACGCTGCCACAACGTTTGGAGATGAGGTGACATTGCTCCTTCTCTCTGTTATTACTGACTAACTCAGTAGACCAGACGTCCCACTATTTTTATTTATTTCCATTTCTTCTTCTTCTACTTTTCAGCTCCCTGTAGAGCATAGGTCTTCAACAAACACTTTCCAAGTCGTTCTGTTTCTTGCCATTCTTTTAAGATCCATGTCTTCCCATCATCCATCATCTATCTCTGTCTGCTTCTGTCTGCCTTCTCCAGAACACCTTGTTGGTCTTCCTCTTTGTCTTTTTCCCAGGGGATTTCAAAAAAGGGCCTGTTGTGTAATACTCTCAGTTGGCTTCCGTAGTGTGTGTCCTATCCAGCGCCATTGTCTTCGCTGTATCTCTTTATCCACTGGTATTTGCTTGGTACATTTCCATATTTCTATGTTAGTGATTTTGTCCTGCCATTTCCATCCTTTTATTCTGCGTAAGCATCCATTAATGAAAGTCTGTATCTTCATGATTGTCATTTGTGTTGTTCTCCATGTTTTACAGCCATATAATAAGGCTGCATTAATATTGGAGTTGAAAATGTTTATTTTTGTATTTAATCTTATTTCTTTGGTCTTCCACACATTTTCCAGTGCAACGAATGCTCCTCTTGTTTCCATTTAATTGTGTAACTGTGTGTGTGTGTGTGTGTGTTTTGTATGTTTGTTCCTGCTGAAGACCTACTGAGCCGAAACGTTGTTCTAATTTGTGTCGTCAACTTATTACGTAAAACTGTAACCATTATTTTTGTCGAACTGCCTGTTGCTTTCTTTATTTGATGTTATTTTAGTTTTTCAAATTATTGTAACAAAACAATACCTGTTAACATTTATAAGACACGATGGGTCTGCGAGTAGAACGGGTCTCGTAACCAGGAAACAGATAATTAGAGTATGTTATTTTGTTTACGTTCGCCGGATAGCTAAAGGAATACATCTCTTCACCATCCGCCCTTACAAAGGACGTTTAAGTGACCGTTGTGTTGTGGTTTGCAGTGTAACTGATATTTTCGGCTTTTGGTCCAAGACATCCGACTTCATCACGACATTTTTGAGTACCGGGTTGCCTTCCCCATTCGATCGCTACTCGCGTGGCCAGACTAGGCAGTTTAGTCTGTAACCATAAGCACCACGGAGAGGTGGAGCAGAGTCTGGATGGTTCTGGTACCGACTCTGGCGCAAGCCATCAGCTATGGCTCACTGACATCTTCCAGCTCCGTTGCTGTGAAGCGCGCCTTCGCCACGTAAAGCAGGTTTACTTTTACGTCTCTCTCTCTTTTTTTCTTGTAGGAAATGTCCAATCAGTAACTCTGCAGTTTATAAAAAAAATATCTTCCAAATTTTATTTACATTTTGATGGTTTTCTTTATTTTGAAATCTTACAATTACTGTTCCCCGGAGAGAATCAATGTTCTAAATTTTCTGCTGAAAATAATGTCTTTTTAATGTTTTTTTTTTCTTTTTGCGTTCGCCAGCTTTTTACCTCTGAAGAAGACCCTAGACACGAGGAACGGAATTTTGCATATTAATAAATTGTTCCCTGGCAGCCGTGTGCACAGGGGTCTCTCGCCACGCAGGCAGATAACTATGACTTCAGATGTACTTATTTTTTTCTGTCGATGAGTAATTGACGTTTAAAGCCGGGCCTCGCTGCTGAAACCAGTGGTGGTTGCCGCAGAGAGAAATAATAAATAAAAATCCCAACTGGTGCAGCCGGGATTTAAACCCACAACCTCTCTGTCTCGAAGCCGCGGTCTTGCCTCGAGACCAACCAGACCCCATTCTGGAGATGAAACCATTATGAAAGTGGGACACAGACGAGATCAACAAAAGCACGTGCCAGCGATTCCTGACCTATCTCAAGGGGCTACTAACGTCGGAAGGTCGCACCACACGGTCGTAAAGATGTCCGGCTTTGAAGGTTAATTGAATTGTCCACGCCGGATTTTCACCCGGTTGAATGATACCAGATTAGCATCAGCCACGTGGGCGAATTTGCTTAATGACAAAACAAAGGGGACATGATTAATGACTCCAGATGCTCTTTCTACGGTCTGACACAGAAGTGTAAAATCCATAGCTTGTTCCAGGAGCTGGTTTTCGTTTGATCTAGATGTTGTAGGACAGATGTTCTTTGCAGGGGCGTAGTCACGAGAGTGGTGAATATGGGGAGCTTCATTTACAAAAATAATAAGAATAAGAAGAATATGAGGAAGAATAATACGGCAACGAATAATACTAGTAAGAAGAGAAGAATGAGAAGCAGAAGAAGAAAAACAAATAAGAAGAATAATGTGAAAAGTAAGAAAAATATAAAAAAAACGACAAAAAGAAGACAAAAGAAAAGGACAAAAAAGGAATAAAGGAAAAAAAAAGAAAAAAGATTACTGAAAGAAGACAACAAAGAATAAGAATAAGAAAAAAAGAACAACATCATGAATCAAAGATTACGTTGCAGAAATTATAGGCTAATGCAAATAAATTAGTGAATATATGTAAAAAGTAAAGTGTCCCCGTCACGCCAAGTGGCGTATAGGGAATATGGTGTTAGTGACCATACATTTTACAGACCTTCGGCACATGATTTTTGGGGTAATGTGGTCGGTTTTACGCCCGTGCCACTCTACTTTCCCAGAAAAAAAATCCGGTACCCATTAAAGACTGGGTGAAACGGAAGCCGTCGGTTGGAATCGAACCCTACCTCTTGTCCTTTGTAGTCCAGTTCACTAACCACTGAGCTATCACGGTTCCCATTAGTGGACATCGTCACCAATTATTTCGTGATGTGTACAACAGTACGTCTGAGCAGTTTCTTCCACAGAAAAATTGTCAGTAGTCATATATGACTCAGTGAGACCATGAAATAATAGGCCGAAGAAATGGCACTTATGACCATCATGATTGCTAAACCCGAATGTATGGTATGGAGAGGTCCAATAGTCTTGTGCTGACTAATTGTCTCTTTGAGCTTATTAAGACTGACGTTAATGTGTTGGCAAAACGGGAAGAACCCGATTATAAAAGTGAATTTTAATCATCATCATCATCAGTACCATGCCTGCTGGCGTAGGTGATCATGTGTTCCCACAACTTTCGATCTCGACAGTTATTTATCATTTATGTTGTTAACCTTCTGCCAAGCCATTTTCTTAATCTGTCTGGTAACTTTTCTCTTTCCTTATCTGTATCTCTTCGTCCCTCAATTTTTCCAGTTGTTACAATATACTCCAGCTGTTCTCTTCTCATTACATGGCCAAAAAAAGGATGATTCTTTCTTCCTAATTTTGGAAATTAGTTATCTTTTTTGACCTCTTTTTGCTTTGGCCTCTTTCAGAACGTTTTCATTACTCTTCTTACCTGTCCATGGTATTCTCAACATTCTTCTGTAAAACCACATTTCTACAGCCTCCAGTGATTATCTTGTATGTTGTCCTATTGTTCATGATTCACATCTATATGTAAAGACTGGTTATACATAAAATTTAAGAAATCTTTTTCTTGTCTCTATTGTCAAAAATCGATTCCAGAGTATCTTCCACCTTTTTTTGGAAAGCTGCTTTTGCCTGAATCATTCTGCATCAATTTTTTTCTGGGAAAGTAAAGCGGCACGGGCGTAATACTGTCCACATTACCCCACAAATCATGTGCCGAAGGTCTGTAAAAGTTATGGTCACTAACACCATATTCCTTATACGCCACTTGGCGTGGCTGGGGTTTATATTCTTTATTATCATGTTTACAGCACTGGGAAAAAAATTATTTGGACCTGCGTGAAAGACATCACCAATGATAGCTATTCCTTCAGATAACTGAGTTGATTGTGTTCTCTAGTGTTTGGTTTCTAGTAGCAAAGGCGCTGTGCCAAGGAGTACGGATTCGATTCCGATTGTTCTTTGGTTGTGCTTTCTGTTGATTATATGTGATTTGTTTTTTGAGTGCTGCAAACATATCTTATTATAAAATTTATATATAAATTAGAACAAGATAAATAAATTTTTGGGGCATGTTAAAAGACACAACAGCCTAATAAAGTAATATTGGAAGGGACAATACAGGGTAAAAGAGGCAGAGGCAGACCAAGTCTACAATGGACGAGTAACATCAAAAGATGGACAAGTTAACCTATAACTATCTGTACCATCAAAGTATGAGAGAGTGGAATGGCTCTTCATGGTAGCCAACCTGCGATGCGGAGACGGCACTCAATGATGATGATATGACGATGATACATATCTCTTCCCCTGAAATGATTCGCTAGCTAAGGAGGTTGGGGTCAAGGCCATCGCTGGCGCTACGGAGTTCGTGCATCTGAGTTGAATCTATCTTAGGTGCTTTCACTAGTGTGTGGTGGACTTGCTTCATAATGGGGATACATGCTGATGTAATGGTCTGAGCAATATGGGGTTATCCGAGACGCAAAGAAAATGATCTGTCATCTAAGTCAAACTAATGTTTTAAACATTATTATCGACATGCAATGCTATTTTAATAACAAGATAGCAACATATAAATATAGATTTTATTTTTTATGTTATCAGGTGTGGCTTTATCATATCAAACTAGCTGCCAAGCTAGCGTAGAATCCACGTGGAAACACAATTCTGTAGCGTATTTTGTCGCCCGAATAAAAATAGCCTTATTCCCACAGTGCTTTTTTTTACCCTCAACAGTTCCTCGTGAGAAGTAAGGACGGAAAAACCCGTTGGGCGGTGATTAAGGGTTACGGCTTTAGTGTCTGTTTAGATTGGAAATAATATTTTTAGGTTTTGTGGTCATTACTACGCCAGGCCGTCTGTTTTTCATAGAGAAATAATCGGTTCCAGTTTAAGTCTGCCTCTCTCTCTCTCTCTTACTCGAACTATCTCGCTTAGTCTTCACCTTTCCTGCTTTAGAGAATTGCCAGGTCATGCTTTATCTTTTCCGCTGTTGTCAAAGTGAAACTCGCAGTCCTCGCAAAGTCCTCGTAATGTCCATAGTTTTTGGTGCATATCCTTGTCTGGGTGAACATAGAAACCAGTTCGTCAAGAGATCGAACCCGACACCTTCCCCTCAGTAGACCCAAACCCTCCCTACCCCGTAGACCCGAACCCTTGTCCTCAGTAAATCCGAGCCCTCCCTACCCCGTAGACCGAACCTTGCTCTCAGTAGACCCGAACTCTTGTCTTCAGTAAACCCGAACCCTTCCCCCGTAGACCGAACCCTTCCACCCCGTAGACCCGAACCCTTGTCCTCAGTAAACCCGAACCCTCCCCCCGTAGACCCGAACCCTTGTCCTCAGTAAACCCGAACCCCACCCCCTCACCCCAGTAGACCCGAACCCTCCCCCCCCGTAGACTCTAACACTTGCTCTCAGTAAACCCGAACCCTCCCACCCCCGTAGACCCGAACCCTTGTCCTCAGTAAACCCGAACCCTACCCTCTCAGTAGACCCGAACCCTTGTCCTCAGTAAACCCGAACCCTTGCCTTTATAATATATTAATAATGAAATTAATTGATTTCCTTATAATATATAATATATTAGACCAAATTAAAAACGTTTTACAACAAGCAACTAAAATATGAATAAAACCACTTAGTTGATGTCAACAAGAGAAATGTGTTCAACAACAAGCAGACAAGCCAATACAGGGCAATCGAGCAACATATGAGCAGAAAATGGAATGGATATGCAATAAGAAAACCTGATGTTAGCATAGCAGGACATAGACACGGAACCCACAAATGAAACAGAAAGCATGTAAGACCCAGGAATACATAGAGAAGAAGTAAAGGCATCAAGATGCACCAAAATGCACCAAGATGGACCAAGATACACCAAGATGGACCAAGATACACCAAGATACACCAAGATGGACCAAGATACACCAAGATGCACCAAGATACACCAAGATGCACCAAGATGCACCAAGATGCACCAAGATGCACCAAGATGCACCAAGATACACCAAGATACACCAAGATGCGTGGAGATGTGAAGCTTCTGTAAAGCTGATGGTAATAGTAATTCTAAAAAAAAAAAGAAAAAAGTGGTATGGTGACAGCTTTACGTGGTAATGGACAAAACAAAAATCGACGTTTAGGCCAAGTAGGCCTTCAGCTGGAACAACAAACAACAACACAAAAAATATATATATAAGGATATGTAAACAAAATCTAACTACATGGCGATAATATGCTAGATACTCAAGAAAGGAAATAAAAAAAGGGTCACTTCCCTGTGTTCCAGAGCGTGGTCAGTCTCCGAATGGACTAAAACGAGAAGGCGGGATGACCAACTATAAATCTCACTGACCAGGTCACGAAACGTCGATTTTTGTTTTGTCCATTACCACGTAAAGCTGTCACCAAACCACTTTTTCCCCCCTTTTTTAGAATGTTAATACATAGAGAAGGGAAGTCATGGAAACCCTCAAGAATACTGGCGTACACTGGAGAAAAAGGAGATTAAAATGTCCTAGAATAGGGACGGATGGAGAAACCTTGTCTAAAACCTGAAGAGACAGGCAGTCTGATTGATTGATTGATTGACTGATTGAGTGAGTGAGTGAGTGAGTGAGTGAGTGAGTGAGTGAGTGAGTGAGTGAGTGAGTGAGTGAGGAGTGAGTGAGTGAGTGATGGTGAGTGAGTGATGAGTGATGAGTGAGTGAGTGAGTGAGTGAGTGATATCAACAACCATCTAAACTGATCTAACATCGTGTTCTATCTTTCAGCTCCCTGTGGAGCATAGCTCTTTAACAAACACTCACCAAACCATTCTGTTTCTTGCCATTCATTTAAGATCATTCCATGTCTTCCCCATGTCTTCTCCGGGAATTTTTGGTCTTCCTCTTTGTCTTTTTCCTTTGGGATTTCCATAAAAGGTCCTGTTGTGTAATACTCTCTGTTGGCTTCCGCTGATCTAACATCACATCTCCAGAAATATCAATATAATACACGCCCCTGCACGACACCCTCTCAATCAATTAATTGTTACGCCCCTGGATAATACCATAAAGTTGTCAGAAAGGCGCCAAGCAATAATTAACAGAGGCTGTAGTGATCAAGGATTCTGAGGTCCCTGATAATCACGAGGAGCATTAGTGTTTAACTGAATGAGAATATATGATGATGATTATTTTTAATTATTGCGTGCGTTGATATCACAGCACTCCGCGCACACCCATAGGTGGTCAATAGCCTGTGTGCACGCTGGTGGTTCCAACAACTTAGTGGTAACCAGGAATGCTGAATATAATGGAGAATTGTTTAAAATCCTTTTAAACCAGAGGCTCCTTTAGTATTTTCATTATGTTTTTTTTTTTTAAGTCGGTGGCCGAGTGAATAAGTTGTTATGCTTTAAGTAGGGAGAGCACAGGTTCGAACACAGTACGCATAGACAGTTCTATTTTTTATTTCTATCGGGGTGACATAAATATTTTCACGAACACCACGTGACGACTGCACTGGTAATGCGGACTTTACTGTCCAGTCTTAATCCCTGCCCCGGCAGACCACAGAAATGGGACAAATGTAATGATAAAATAGTGATAGTTGTATTCTTCTTCATAATGAGACTTCGCGTTCCTTTCAAAACTCCTTTCAGTTTCCTCTCCTGTCCGATGCGCAGCCTCTTTTTTTTACTATTCATTTATCGTCATAATCAAATCAATCAGAGGACAACAATCCCCAAATCAGGATGACTTTCATAATATGAATAGATATGAACAAGTTATCATTATACGCCTCAGAACAGGACACAATCGACTCCATAGTCCATGTATACAAAATTCAAGATCGGCACCTCAACTACATGTACATGTGGACAGGCGCCCCAGACTGCTGAATACATACTTCGAGATTGCACTGAATAAAGTAGACTGAGGAAAATCCATTGGCCCATAGATACAACACTACAGACAAACTATATGGGCCACTGCAAGAATTACAAAAGACAGTAAAATTTATACAGGAAACGACTTGCTGATATAGACAATACTTCAGGCGAACGATAGATAGATAGATTTGTCGACTATTTATTGTTTAATTTGGGGTGTGCGGGGGTCTTATACCTTTTAGAACCACTCTGTTATTGCACGATATCCTTGCCATGTTATCCCTCCTTACTTTAGAAGCGACTAACGATATTNTCGTCTTATTCACAAAAATTAAATAACTAATTTGTTTAATATACTGTTTTGTTGCATTAACTTTGAGCCAACATAGCTCGTTCTAGCATGTTCCTGTTCCAGTAGACAGTGGCGTAGCGTCAAGGGCGTGCCCAGAGCGCAACATTATTGTGATTGCAAATTTTTTTGCAACTAAATTTTAAAACAAATAGTAAAACCACATTTTAGAAAGCCAGTTTAGGGAGCGGTATTTGCCTTGTCTCGGGAAGTGGCAATCGACATATTTGCCTTGCCCCGGGCGCTGGAACCCTACGCTCCGCCACTGCCTGTATGTTGGACGCCAGATTCGAAACTGTTACCGTGTCAAGACAGACCACACGTTAATTGATATTCAACATATCGGTAGCCATATATATAGTTTTCTTTTTTTTTTATTTCGATCTTCAAGTCGACGCTCGTTTGTTTGACTCTTCATGGCTATCACAGGCGACCCGACCTGAATGTTTCACAGGAGTTCAGACGAAGGTAAACAGCTTCAAACTTTCACATTTTGCGAGTGAAGTGGGGGTAATGCGCCCATCATTACGTGCCTCGGAATTAGTGGCACCATCAAGGCCAGCTCCTTGTCGTGGGGATGGGGCTTAATAACAGTCACCAGGGACTGAACACCAAGACTGGACACGCCTTCCTACACCCGAGCAAGACCACAGTCTGCTCTAGCAAGTTTAAGTGCTGAAGTCGGAGGCAGCCAGCCAAAAGGCGCACTTCAACAATCGGGATGCCACCCACTCACGAAAATGGGAAGTATGGAGTGGGGGTAATACGCCCATCATTACGTGCCTGGGAATTAGTGGCAGCAACTGACCCAACTCGACTTCCGAGCAAACAGACTAACCAGTCCAGCCAGTGGAGTAGGCATCTAGGAAGGAAGCCCTGTACCCAAAAAATATCGTTCTATTATCGGATGTGTTGGCTTGCTCAATAAAACGAGTCTAAAGGTAAAGGTAAAGTACGAGACTTGGAATCGGCGTCTCAGCACGCGAGTTTTCACCCATCTGTGCTCGGCGCCTATCCAGAAGTGTTCAAAGACTTCTGGATAGTGCCGCTTCACGCATCGAAACTCACAATGCGAGGAGGCATTCCTCACCTTCCCATAGGGTTATACCCTGATACCATTTTCTGCCAGCGGCTGGGTCGACCGCGGTGGTATTTTTTTTTCCAACCACGAGTACAATTCACACTGCTTCCAGCGGAAATCAAACACAGGTTGTCCGAACGTCGGTAGCCCAGTGGGGTGGTTTTCCCAACTAGGCTACCGAGACCACCGAAACGAGTCTACGCCCAATTAAAGTCGTATTAAGGACGGACGATAAATAGAAGCAACTGCTGGGTGGACAAAAAAGGATGAAGATGAAGAAGATATTATTTATTTAATTGCATGCAGAGTAATCACCACACCCCTCAACAATGATATTCAACATATTGTATGGACGTCAAACCCCACACTTCTTGTTTCACAGCACAGACTCTGCATGCAATTAAATAAATAATATCTTCTTCATCCTTTTTGTGCACCCAGCAGTTGCTTCTATTTATCGTCCGTCCTTAATACGACTTTAATTAGGAGTAGACTCGCTGGCCATCAAAACGGTTCATCATCAGTATCGTCAGCAATTAATTGTTTCATTTCATGGTCTGTACCTTTGATACACCAGTCTCTGCATCCTCAGGTGAGAGCAATAATAATTATCTGATGGCATGGAAAGGTAGAAATGTTAGAATGGGGGTAAGTGTGCAATAATTAATGGTCGATAACAACATTTTAGTGTGATAACTAATATGATAGCAAATGTCGATACTGCAATAAAACGTGTCGCAATGATAAATGGTATCATTTGTCATATTTTTATGTTGGGGACCAAGACTCCTATGCAGCAACTGAGCTGAGTGCAGTCAGCGACCCACATATGTCTCTGTGTGTGCGTAGGATCGGCAAGCAGCAGCTGGTAAAGACCATGCTCCACCTCCTAGTGGTGTTCTTCGAAACAGACTATCGAATCCATCCAAGCGAGAAATAATCGAAAAGGGAAGGCAAACCGGTACTCTAAAACAATGTGCTTAAGTCGGATGTGCTGGACCGAAAAGAACATATAAATAACAACACAACGCATCTGCATCCCATAAAAAAAATTTTAAAGGTGGAATACGAAGAGGACTATTAATTCTTCTAGCAGCCACATCATCATTATCATGTGTCATACCGGTTGGCGTAGGTGATCATATCCTTCCACAATCTTCTCTTGGCAGCCACATCACATCAAAAATAATTTTCTATGGTCTACGTAAAAAAAAAATATTGGCATTAACACCTTATTTCCTATACGCCACGACAGCTCAGTGGTTAGTGAACTGGATTACAAAGGATAGGAGGTTGGATTCGATCTTATCGATGGCTTCCGGGTTCACCCAGGTGCTGTACTATCTATCTATCGTCCTTTCGAGCCGAAGACGGCACATAGGGCAGAACCACAATCTCAAAAACAGAAACCTTGCGTGCCAAAGTGGCACATATTGCAGAGATCACTGCTCTAAAATATATGGCGCTGTTTCCATAACAATACTTTTTACAATGACAGCTTATCAAGCCATCGATCAACCTCCTTAGTCGCCTCTTACGACATGCCTGGAAGGTCACTATTCGTTATGCTGTACTATAGACAGAGACAAATGGTGAGATTCGATAAAAGATCTTTGCAAGGTGACTGCTAGTAAGACAATTTAAAAAAAAAAAGAGAAAGAGTATCTGGGTTTATGCCCTATGGGCCGGCAACAGCTCAAAAGTCGCTAGTAAGATAGAGTCTTCAAAGACATGGTGTTTATAAATCTTACAGGAGACTTATTGAAATACATTGCCGAATGCCTCATCTAAATCAAGTTACCATCCACGTCTTGATAGGCGAATGGGGTATATGGTGTTATAAGACCATACTCTTTCATGGCCACGCCATATTTTTGGGTGATGTGGTAGGTATCACGCTAGGGCGCATTTAGTTTCATGAAAAATCTCTGGCACCTATTTTGTAGAGGCTGGGTATTCCCAGGAGCCTTGTCGGTTCGAAAAAAAAAAAATCCACCACTTCTAGGTATAAACACAGACCCTTCTGATCATAAAGCGAGCGGACTAACCACTCAACGACCGAGGCCACTCCAATGGTCCATCTACCGTGTTGAAAACTAATAGATAAAGCGTTTTTTAAGTTATTAGAGGTAATGAGAAAATGCTAAATATCTACAACAATTACTTAATGAAATAAACGTGACAAGCAAACGAAAATGGATTAGATATGAATATCAAAATGACTAAAAACTAAGATAAAAATGGGAGCCGCGATAGCTCAGTGGTTAGTGAACTGGACTACAAAGGACAAGAGGTATGGTTCCATCCCAACCTACGGCTCCCGGGTTCACTCAGCCTTAAATGGGTACCGGAATTTTTCTGGGAAAGTAAAGCAGCACGGGCGCAATACCGACCACATTACTTCAAAAATCATGTTCTGAAGGCCTGTAAAATGTATGGTCACTAACACCATATTTCCTATACGCCACTTGGCGTGACGGGGGCTCTTTACTTTTTTTTTTTACTAAGATAAAAATACACAAAACCTACAAGTGGATATCAAAGTTGAAGGAATAGACCTGGTAATAGTTCAAAGCTACAACTACCTTGGACATACTATCACGGTGATGGAAATCTAAACCTGAAATAAAGAAAAGAATAGGAATGGTAAAAAAAAAAAAGTAAAAATGAAAAACATACCGACATCAAACAAATAACACCAGGGCTAAAACTAAGAATAGCAAAATGTTATATCTTCTCAACATTCCTATATGGTGCACAAACATGGACATTAGACAAGAGAACAGAAGAGAAAATTAAAGCCTTTGAAATGTGGATATATGGAAGAATAGGTAGAATTGGATGGAAAGAAAAGAAAACAAATGATGAAGTCTTACAACTAAAAATGACAAGAAAACTACTAAACACAATTCATCATCATCATCATTGAGTGCCGTCTCCGCAACGAAGGTTGGCTACCATGGAGCGCCATTTTGCTCTATCTCTTGCTTTGATGGTGCAGGTTGTCATTGGTTGATTTGTCCATCTTTTGATGTTACTCGTCCATGTTAATCTTGGTCTGCCTCTGCCTCTTTTACCTTGTATTTTCCCCTCCAGGATCACTTTCAGCAGGCTGTTGTGTCTTTTAACATGGCCTAAGAATCGCATTTGTCTTGTTCTAATTGTGTTCAGAAGTTCTCTTTTCATTTTTAGTTGTTTTAAGACTTTGTCATTTGTTTTCTTTCCTTCCATCCAATTCTACATATTCTTCTATATATCCACATTTCAAAGGCTTCAATTCTCTGTTCTGTTTTCTTGTCTAATGTCCATGTTTCAGCACCATATAGGAATATTGAGAAGATGTAACATTTTGCTATTCTTAGTTTTAGCTCTGGTGTTATTTGTTTTGATGTTAGTATGTCCTTCATGACATTAAAATTACTTTTTGCCATTCCTATTCTTTTGTTTATTTCAGTTGTACATTTTCCATCACTGGTTATAGTATGTCCAAGGTAGTTATAGTTCTGAACCGTCTCAAGGTCTATTCCTTCAATCTTGACATCCACTTGTGGGTTTTGGGTATTTTCTTTGTTTATGATCATAGTTTTAGTCTTTTTGATATTCATATCTAGTCCATATTTTTTGCTTGTCGTGTTTATTTCATTAAGTAATTGTTGTAGGTCTTTAGGATTTTCTGCTAGTAGTACAGTATCGTCAGCATATCTTAGGTTATTGATTATCTTTCCATCAAAAAAGACAAATGAGATTTTTGGGGCATGTTAATTAAAAGACATAACAGCCTAATAAAAGTAATTTAGAAGGAAAATATGAGATAAAAGAGGAAGAGGCAGACCAAGACTAACATGGAAGAGTAACATCAAAAGATGGACAAGTCAGCCTATGACAATCTGCACGACCAAAGAAAGAGACAGAGCGGTAGGGCGCTCCATGTTAACCATCCTTTGATGCGGAGACGCGCTCAATGATGAGGGATAATAACACAGAGAAACATGACTAGAACTGCGAATGTGTTTACAGCCGAATTAAAAGTTGAACTTCTCTACACCGTTCAGTGTCCGGAAACATTTCTCACAACATTTATTTGCTACTCGCTTAGGAAGGAAGGAAAAGGGAAATAACTCAAATGGGAACTCCCCTTGCAGGAAACAAGAGTTGACGTCTCAAACATATAAGGAATGACAAACGACAGTGGCAACTACGTGATTCAAATGGCCTTGACATGATTGATGAGCAAGAAGATTGAAGTTAAATGTCCACTCACTCCCCAAACCTCCCTGTAACGGATCCGTTACAAAATCTGCAAAGCAAATGATCTTGATACCCATTAGGAAACAAACGTGCACACCAACGGTTCTCGTCCTGGTTATCTTTGGGGCACATTTGAAGGTAAACTTTAGGGTAGATATGTGGTATATTTTTAGCTGGGCTCTGGGGTAAACTATGCGGAATGAACGAAGCACGCTTGGAAACCATCTGGTAAAAAAAATATAAACAAGGAAGGCCAAGGGAATCGCTACAAAGAAAACTTCATCGTGGCATCAGAGAATACCCACACACATAACACTCACTGACTTTGCAGCATGTGAATGCGCAGCAAACAAACTCAAGAGCATATCATACAGGGCTGCAGCACTCTCAAGCCTCTATCAACACAAATATGGCCCCTAGAAACAACCCGGCATGACACGTTATCGACAACAGGTGATAATCTCAAACTCACAGCCTTTTCGTGACACAACCAGTTTCAAATGTCTAAATACACAGCAATATCTAGAAGCCGCACTAGCTCAGTGGTTAGTGAACTGGACTACAAAGGACAAGAGGTTCGGCTCGATCCTGATCGACGGCTTCCAGGTTCACCCAGCCTTAATGCGGACTGGAATTTTTCTGGAAAAGTAAACCGGCACGGGTGTAATACTGACCACATTACCCCAAAAATCAAATGCCGAAGGTCTATAAAATTATGGTAACTGACACCATATTCTCTATACGACACTTGGCGTGACGGCGCACTTTAATTTACGTATAGCAATATCTAATCGCTGAGAAAGCTACGCTGAACAATACCAGGAAAGACTCAATCATGTCTAGGAAACATCTGAGACCTACAAGAACTAGCAGACAATTGTCAAGCATGGACAATTATTACTTACACCATGTGTAACACCCTTACAAAGAGGACAACACAAAAAGGAAGCTCATAAAAACATCAGAAAGAAACAATCAACATTTTTCAGGCAAATCATGAGAAGAGAGGAAAGTTGGAATACTTGGTTACAACTGGAAAAATACATGGAAAGAGAGTTCTCGGACGACAAAGAGAGAAAATACTGGACGCTTGGTGTCATGGCATTGAAAACAGTCAACAACAGAAATGATACGATGTGCAATGGATAGAGGGAGCCGCGATAGCTCAGTGGTTAGTGAACTGGACTACAAAGGACAAGGGGTAGGGTTTGATCCCAACCGACGGTTTCCGGGTTCACCCAGCCTTAGATGGGTACCGGATTTGTTTCTGAGAAAATAAAGCGGCACGGGCATAATACCGACCACATTACCCCAAAAATCATGTGCTGAAGGTCTGTAAAATTTATGGTCACTAACATCATATTCCCTATACGGCACTTGGCGTGATGGGGGCACTTTCCTTTTTTTTTTTAATACGGTGCATAGAAGAATATGAAAAGACATCGCCCACTCCAACCGGTACGGCACATGATGATGATTATGATGAGGTGTACCATCTTCGGAAGTATGGGAAATGGATAAATACAATTCCAGAGACTGGCTACTAAAGAAAATAAATGAAAACAGGGAAAATAAAACGTTTCCGTCATTTTAAAATGACATGATGGCTAAATAGAAGATCGTTCTGGAGGACATGGTTGCAGGTTGATGTGAGGGGGGAGGCCACACGGGTGCACGACATCACAGACGGGCGAAGGCGAAGCGCCTGACAACAACAGAGCTGTAAGATGTCAGTGATTCATTGTTGATGATTTAACCAGGATCGGGGAACCAGAAACATCCAGACCCTGCTCCTCCTCTTCGCAGTGCCTCTGGAAACAAACTAGTGTAGTCTAGACAAGGGAGTAGGGATCGAAGAAGGAAGGTAATCGTGTCCTCAAAATACACTGCTGAAGTCGGATGTGTTGGGTCGAAAGGCGTAAATATCCCAGTTCTACTCCAAACCTAAAAAAATGTCTATCATTTTCGCCCACGTAACGATCTTTTAAATACATGTGACGAAATGGTTACTAAGGTCATAGGGTGAAGGTCAGAAAGAAAGTCGAGCTGGGAATGACTGCTCCAGAACATTTCTTATTGGACAGAGAAAACGTCAGATTATCTGCTGTAGTTCTAACAGAAACAAGCTAGATGATGATGATGATAGTGATGATGATGATAGTGATGATGATGATAGTGATGATAATAGTGATGATGATGATGATGATAGTCATGAATATGATGATGATGGTGATGATGATGTTGATAATAGTGATGATGATGATGATGATGATGATAGTGATGATGATGATGGTGATGATGATGATGATAGTGATCATGATGATGATAGTGATGATGATGATGATGGTGATGATGGTGATGATGATGATAATAGTGATGATGATGATGATGATAGTGATGATGATGATGATAGTGATCATGATGATGATAGTGATGATGATGATGATGATAGTAATGATGATAGTAATGATGATATTGTGATGTTGCTCTATTCAAGAAGCAATTAGTACATAATTACAACGCAAGCCTTTTGTTGGCCTCAACTTAGAGTAGAATTGGAAACCTACATTGTAATTATTAATGTGGTAGAAAAACTCGGTTATTGTTATAGTAGGCCCCGGTGTCACTGCGAACGAATGAAAATCCATAATTGCTCAACCGCTCGAGCCAGTGGAATCATCCGAATTAATATCTCGTCTCCCGAACAAAGACAGGTAGCTGCAGTTCCCATAATAGCAGTCTCAGCACACGCAAATAAACATAAAGCGAAACAGCACAGAAAGAGAACGCAGCCAACTGTTCCCTGTCATACGATATTTTCATTTATCGTAAACAATTAGAATATCGAAACATGATCAAAACGGATGAGACACACAGCTCACGGTGTGCACAGAGCACTTAACTCAGTAGCTCCTGCAGCATACCGGACTTGGAATATGAGGAAACTGCAACAAGGATCACCTTTCAGACACAGCCCATATTGGTTCCTGCCGCCTATACGCCATATTAACCGGAAGTTCCTGCCCTCCAGATAATGTTGATCGTCCAATTATTATTTATTTTTTTTAAATGTATAGCGCCTGATGATGTTAGGACATCGTTTTTATCTCGAAATCCGAACATATGAAACACAGTCGTCGGAATATGCACATCGGACATGGAACAACAGTCCGTAAGCGCTGAGATCTCCCCTGCGTCTTCGTTGTTTTGAGCCACACCGGAAAACATAAGTCGCGATTTTAACGTTTCCTTTCAGATTGGCTTGTTACTGGTGTTGTAGTTGTCTTGTTATTTTATAAATAGAAATCTTATATGATCTATATATCATTCTATCCATCTACCCATCCATCAGTCCGTTCGACTGTCTGTCTAGCCATCTATCTCCTTATCAACATTCCTGCCTACCTATAAACCTACATACCCCTACCTCTCTACATTACTATATACCCAACCATCCATTCTAACATCGATTCAACTGCCCATGCATCCATCCGTCTATCCATCCATCCATTCAACCATTCATCCATTCATCCATCCAACTACACATCCCTCCATCCATCCATTCAACCACCCATCTATCAATCCATCCATCCAACAATCCATCCATTCAACCACCCTTCTATCAATCCATCCATCCAACAATCCATCCATCCAACAATCCATCCGTTCAATCATTCATCTATTCATCCATCCAACAACAATCCATATATCCATCCATTCATCCGTACAACAAACTATCCATCAAACAATCCAACAAACCATCCATCTATCCATCCATCCATCCATCCATTCATCTAATCATCCATCCATTCATCTATTCATCCATCCATTCATCTATCATCCATCATCCATCCATCCATTTATTCATCCATCCATCCATCTATCCATCCATCCATCCATCCATCTCATTCATCCATCCATCCATCCATTTATTCATCTATCCATCCATCCATTTATTCATCTATCCATCTATCCATCCATCCATCATCCATCTATCCATCCATCCATCCATCTATTCATCGTCCATCCATTTATTCATCCATCCATCCATCTATTCATCATCCATCATCTATCCATCCATCATGCATCTATCCATCCATCCATCGATCCATCTATTCATCCATCCATCCATTTATTCATCCATCCATCCATCCATTTATTCATCCATCCATCTATCCATCCATCCATCTATCCATCCACATCCATACATCCATTTATTCATCCATACATCTATCCATCCATCCATCCTCTATCCATCCATACATCCATCAATTCATCCATACATCCATCAATTCATCCATCCATCCATCTATCCATCTCATCCATCATTCATCCATCCATCCATCCATTTATTCATCCATCCATCCATCTATCCATCCATCCATCCATCTATTCATCCATCCATCCAAACCATCCATCTATCCATCCATCCATCCATCTATTCATCAATCCATCCATCCATTTATTCATCCATCCATCCATCTATTCATCCATCCATCCATCTATTCATCCATCCATCCATCTATTCATCCATCCATCAATCATCTATTCATCTCCATCCATCTATTCATCCATCCATCCATTTATTCATCCATCCATCCATCTATTCATCCATCCATCCATCCATTTATTCATCCATCCATCCATCCATCCATTTATTCATCCATCCATCTATTCATCCATCCTTCCATCCATTTATTCATCCATCCATCCATCTATACATCCATCCATTTATTCATCCATCCATCCAACTATCCATCCATCCATCCATTTATTCATCCATCCATCCATCTATTCATCCATCCATCCATCAATTCATCCATCCATCCATTTATTCATCCATCCATTTATTCATCCATCCATCCATCTATCCATCCATCCATCCATCCATTTATTCATCCATCCATCTATTCATCCATCCATCCATCTATTCATCCATCCATCCATCCATTTATCCATCCATCCATTTATTCATCCATCCATCCATTCATCTACCCATCCATCCAACAAACTATCCATCAGACAATCCAACAAAACATCCATTTATTCATTTATTTAAACATCCATCCATCTATTCATCCATCCATCCATCCATCCATTCATCCATCCATCCATCCATCTATTCGTCCATCCATCCATTTATTCATCCATCCATCTATTCATCCATCCATCCATCTATTCATCCATCCATCCATCCATCTATTCATCCATCCATCCATCCATCCATCTATTCATCCATCCATCTATTCATCCATCCATCCATCCATCCATCCATCTATCTAGCTTTCTACCTCTATCTATCTGTATGTCTGTCTATCTATTTGCCTATTCATGAAAACAATTTCATTACAGTCTGAGCACTCCAATATCCACTCCACCGTCTATGCCATCAGTTCTCACAGCGTATTCAATCTGATTGTCCCTATCAGTTCCCGGCTGTGAACCCATGTTCCGTTCCCTCTTGGCACACATGAAAGTTAAGTAATATCTATGGTCTAAATTGTACAAATATTTCCAACAGATCCCACACTAAAACGCTTCAAACTGTAAAATCTTTTATATTTTTTTTTATTTCAGCTAAAAAAACCAACGAGGAAATTCTCAAAGAGGCCAACACAAGAAAGGGAGCTCCTAAGAAATATAAGAAAGAAACAATCAACATTTTTCGGGCACATCATGAGAAGAGGAAAGTTGGAATACTTGGTAACAACTGCCAAATACAGGGAAAGGGAGATCGCGGAAGACAAAGAGCAAAAATACTATAGTCCGTTCAGATTCATTTGCCGAGATGTTATGATTTATAATTCAAAAAGTTCTTGATGATTTCACATGATTTTTGGCATACGGTGTTAAAATGTCCATGTCACGAGAACATATGTGTTACTCGATGTCTAGCTATAACGGTTTTCTTAAAGCGGCGAATTCCTTTGATCTTTGCCCATGTAACTATTATTTTGACCCTAATCAAAATGTTTTACAGTAATCTAGTGCAACGATGACCCATAGGCGTGTCCATAAAATTGTACTTGGTGGCAAGTATACAAATTTTAAATTATATATAGAACTTTTGTTCGTAGAGTCAATTTGATATAGTTCCATGCTCTTGGTGTGATTTTCCCAAATGTTGTCGCTGCCTTTCAAATACGTACATTTAGTTCCTCATCTAAGGAAAGTGTGGCTGTAATAGTGGATCCAAGATAGGTGAACTTCTGTACTGACTCAAGCAGGCTTCCATTCAAAGTAATGGTTGTTGGTTTGCTTATAACATATTTTTGATTGCTTGGGTGGTCTTGAACAATAAACTGTTTAACAAATCAACTAGGAAATATTGCAAATCAAACTATTTATCTGTAGACTTAATCAGAGTAATGATCATTCAGAATCAGACGAGTCAAATAGGTCGATTACTGCTTTCGGCTGAACAAACAACAACCATCCTTTTTCCAATATTCCTCTTCTTGTCGTAACACATGATCCTCACATTTTACCCAGTAGTCTTTATTTATATTTGATAGAGCCTGATTTGTAAGTGTCTCAACATCGCATAATTTGAAAGTTTTATTTGTATATGCTACGTGTCCTTTAACTTTTGCCCAAACTAGTTCTATAGGATTTAAGTGTGCATGATATGGAGGTAGTCTCAAACATCTATGGCCATGTTCTTGAATTAACTTGTCTATTTTAAATATCTTTGTACGTTGTGTCTGTTTTACAAGGCTAAGCAATTCGGGTTTCAAGTAGCTGTCGTTAACTTGTATGTGTTCTTTTATGAGCCACGTTTTGATTGCATCTTTTGTACTTGATGATGTTGGGATTCTATCTTCTACGTTAACTACGTTATGGTATGAAGCATTGTCCATTATCAGACAAGAAGGTCGATCTAATATTGGAAGGATACTTTTCTTGATCCAGTCTTTAAATATGTGCCCATTCATTTCGGAGTGGTAGTCTCTATTGTCTATGGATTTTAAAATGAAAACGAGATGAGCATTCTGCAACAACCCATTATGTCTGCTACCTGCATGTGCAACTATCAAACGTTGCCCTTTACTGTTTGGTACTGATCTTTTAATACTTCCATCTGCTAAATGCCATTCCTTTTCATTTGTATGATGAGCGTTGATCCAAGTTTCATCTAAATAAACAATATCATAATCATTTTCGCGCATTTCCTTCACTTCACGTAAATACTTGCTTCTAAGAGCTACTAGATGTGGCTTCTCACAAATAATGTTTTTTTTTCCCATCAGCATACTTTATAAAGGTGAAGCCTGCACTTCTTAATATTTTCCATAATGAAGTTTTTGATATTTCAATGTCGTTGTTAGTTTTCAGCCAAAGCTTCAACTTTCTAAGTGTCACTTCTTCGTTTATATCAAACATTCGACAGATTTCTCTTTTTACTAGGTCCTTATCAAAACTGTCTAACGTTTCTTTCCTTCCTTGCTTTCTTGCATTTGTTGGCAATAAATATCCGCTTCCTTTAACTATTCGATCAAATGAACGTTTACACAAACCTAAAATATGCATTGTTCTCTTCTCAGGGTTTGATAAAGAACAATAAAGATGTCCCTTTTTACGCTCTCTGCAGAAGTATTGATAAATCTTTATAGCAATGTTATGCTCAGTAAAATATGTTGCCTTTATATTCATTCTCACATAGACTTGCAGAAGATAATATGGATAGTGCCGCCTCCTTTCTGTAAATATTGAGATTTGCCTCTGAATTATGACTCGAACTCGAGTCTACGGCCGTGATTTTGACGTCACATAATTTCCGGTTTCGGCTAAAATGTCATTTTGTGCTAAACGGGAATTTCATATGTAACATTTCTTTATAAAAATTTATAGTGGAAACATAACTATTTTAGGACGGTGCGCATTCAGCCGTGAAGGTCGTGCCTATATGTTAAAGAATCAGCTGTGAGATGTAAGCATCTACATAATCCCGCCGGTGTTTATAATATCGATTAACTTTTTTTTAATATAGGTTAAATAAGGCATCTTTGAAACTGGATCACATTTCTTTGATAAAAAAATATTTTTATAGCGACATTAGTATTCTAAACCTAACTTCAAAAGATCAATGCAAATGAACAATAAGTTTTTGAAAAAAATAAATTAATGTCTAGGCAAACGAATCTGAACGGACTATAGATAGTTTGGTCTCAAGATACGGAAAACAGTCAACAACAGAACTGATACGATGCACTGTGGATATAAGATTATGGAACAACATGATCGCCTACGCCAACCGGTATTGCACATGATGATGATGACGTTTTTCTCGTAAACAGCACTAACCTTCTAAAGTCTAAAGTATCTCTGACGTAATCAGGAGCTAAGCTGGAAAGTTAAAATGCTTGTGTGTTATTTATTTATTTGATGTGAGGATCATCATTACTGCACACCGGACGAACCCATGGGTGCTCCGATTATATTGCTGGAGAGTATCGAGAAAATCCGAGGTGAGTCCTGGCCCACGTGCACGAACTCCGTTGCACGGCCTGGGATCCGCGGTGTGGGGTAGGTTTATGCTGGCATCTTTGACCGAACAGCGGCCATATTTATGGCTAATATTTACAGTTCTAACTGCCAAGGGATATTTATCGTGCGCGAGTGCACACGGGACATCCTGTTTATTGCCGTTATCCGAGAGGGCTAGACATCGAATCACACTACCCAGGAGATCAGGGAGAGTGTCTTTAAGAATCCACGGATTTATTTTCAATTTTTCAGATTTTGAAAAATCACAAACCGCTTCTGGTGAGCTTTGAACTTGGGTCCTTTCAGTCACTGAGGCTGACGTCGTACCTCTAGACTACCCTTACTCCCCTCCCGGTCACTGAGGCTGACGTCGTACCTCTAGACTACCCCCCCCCCCCATTTACTCCCCTTCCAGTTACTGAGGCTGGCGTCGTACCTCTAGACTACCCCCCCCCATTTACTCCCCTTCCAGTTACTGAGGCTGGCGTCGTACCTCTAGACTACCCCCCCCCATTTACTCCCCTTCCAGTTACTGAGGCTGGCGTCGTACCTCTAGACTACCCCCCCCCCATTTACTCCCCTTCCAGTTACTGAGGCTGGCGTCGTACCTCTAGACTACCCCCCCCCCCCATTTACTCCCCTTCCAGTTACTGAGGCTGGCGTCGTACCTCTAGACTACCCCCCCCCATTTACTCCCTTCCAGTTACTGAGGCTGGCGTCGTACCTCTAGACTACCCCCCCCCCACTTACTCCCCTTCCAGTTACTGAGGCTGCCCCCCCCTTCTCTACCCCCCCTTCCCCCGATGTGTGGTCTTAGAAATCAAAAGCACTATCATCATCAAGTTGCAATTTGATAAAACGAGGTGATGTATTAGGTACAGATCATAGGCATCCATAAATGATGTAAAATGTGTAGGATAGTATGGCATTTTTTTGTGTGGTTATAGCAGACACTATAGTCTACTAAAAGAGTAATGAAAATGTTCTGAAAGAGACCAAAGCAAAAAAGAGAGCTAATTTCCAATATTAGGAAGAAACAATCATCATTTTTGGCCATGTAATGAGAAGGGAACAGCTGGAATATATTGTAACAACTGGAAAAATTGAGGGACGAAGAGATAGAGGGAGTCAAGAAGAAAAAACACCTGACAGCTTAAGAAAATGACTTGTCAGGTCTACAACAGAATTGATAAATAACTGTCGAGATCGAAAGTTGTGGAGAGACAGGACACCTACGGCAGCAGGCCCGGTACTTGATAATGATGATAGTCTACTAAAGTATCATCACTAAGCGAGCAAAAAGTTAAAGAAAGAATTGCCTCCCTGTTTTATAATGCTTACGGGAAATATGGTGACAGCGACCATAAATTAAAAGAAAATATTATTATTACATTAAAAACTGGCATATAAACCCATTCTACAGAGGAAGAGGTTCGCGTGGCCATGCAACTAAAGCCACTGTCCCGCTAGCTGAAAAGCCGACGTGCGGTGTTCGAAACCCGCGGTAGACAGAAAGGATTTCTTCTATCGGGGGTGAAATAAAAATCTTGAGTCTCACACGTCGTGGCGACTGCTTTGAACAAGCGGCCTTTATCCCTCTGGTTCTATCGTGTGCCCCCCCCCCCCCCCCCCAAATCCCACCCGACATATACTACCAATTATACTATGTGTTATAAAGATAGTTTTTTTTCTTGTTCTACACATGAATTGTAATACTATTGCAACGTCAAAAGACACTGTGGGCTAGAGAGAAATATAATGGAAGGCATGGTTCCTGGGCGACGCAGCAGGGGCAGACCAAGAAGAAGGCGGTTTCAAGACATCAAGGAGACCTTGAACATGACAGCAAAAGAAGTGGCAGATCTGGCTAGAGACAGAGATTCTTTCAGACGGGCTGTGATAAATGCAACTTTCTGCAAATGACATACGACCTCATCATGATGACCATATGTTTCCGCGGCCGACAACAAAACATGTTCTACAGGATTGTCCCCAGCACGCAGACCTGAGAAGGACAATGTGGTCCACACCCACCTCCCTGGAAGAGAAACTATACGGAGCAACCGAATCACTTAAACAGACTGCTGCCTTCATAAGAGAGTCCGGAGTCCTAGTCTGAATGAGAAGAATATTTCCGCAACCAAGACGTAATTTTTAGTGATGTGGTCGATATTACGCCAGGCCTTTCTTTCATTTTTTTTTTTAATCTGACAGTTTTTACAGGATGAGTGAACTCGAGAGCCATGGAGCTCCGAAAAAAAATGTAAACAAACAGTACATGCATAGTTGCCTCCGTCAGTCATAGCTGCTTCTGCCCGTCATAGTTTCCTCCGTCAGTCATAGCTGCTTCTGTCCGTCATAGTTTCCTCCGTAAGTCATAGCTGCTTCTGTCCGTCATAGTTTCCTCCGTCAGTCATAGCTGCTTCTGTCCGCCATTGTTTCCTCCATCAGTCATAGCTGCTTCTGTCCGTCATAGCTGCCTCCGTCAGTCATAGCTGCTTCTGTCCGTCATAGTTGCCTCCGTCAGTCATAGCTGCTTCTGTCCGTCATTGTTTCCTCCGTCAGTCATAGCTGCTTCTGTCCGTCATAGTTTCCTCCGTCAGTCATAGGTGCTTCTGTCCGTCATAGTTGCCTCCGTCAGTCATAGCTGCTTCTGTCCGCCATTGTTTCCTCCATCAGTCATAGCTGCTTCTGTCCGTCATAGCTGCCTCCGTCAGTCATAGCTGCTTCTGTCCGTCATAGTTGCCTCCGTCAGTCATAGGTGCTTCTGTCCGTCATAGTTTCCTCCGTCAGTCATAGCTGCTTCTGTCCGTCATAGTTTCCTCCGTCAGTCATAGTTTCCTCCGTTAGTCATAGCTGCTTCTGTTTGTCATAGTTGCCTCCGTCAGCCATAGCTGCTTCTGTCCGTCATTGTTTCCTCCGTCAGTCATAGGTGCTTCTGTCTGTCATAGTTGCCTCCGTCAGTCATAGCTGCTTCTGTCTGTCATAGTTGCCTCCGTCAGTCATAGCTGCTTCTGTCCGTCATAGTTTCCTCCGTCAGTCATAGCTGCTTCTGTCCGTCATAGTTGCCTCCGTCAGTCATAGCTGCTTCTGTCCGTCATAGTTTCCTCCGTCAATCGTAGCTGCTTCTGTCCGTCATAGTTTCCTCCGTCAGTCATAGCTGCTTCTGTCCGTCATAGTTGCACCCGTCAGTCATAGCTGCCTCTGTCCGTCATAGTTTCTTCCTTCAGTCATAGCTGCTTCTGTCCGTCATAGTTTCCTCCGTCAGTCATAGCTGCTTCTGTCCGTCATAGTTGCCTCCGTCAGTCATAGCTGCTTCTGTCCGTCATTGTTTCCTCCGTCAGTCATAGGTTCTTCTGTCTGTCATAGTTGCCTCCGTCAGTCATAGCTGCTTCTGTCTGTCATAGTTGCCTCCGTCAGTCATAGCTGCTTTTGTCCGTCATAGTTTCCTCCGTTAATCGTAGCTGCTTCTGTCTGTCATAGTTGCCTCCGTCAGTCATAGCTGCTTCTGTCCGTCATAGTTTCCTCCGTCAGTCATAGCTGTTTCTGTCCGCCATTGTTTCCTCCATCAGTCATAGCTGCTTCTGTCCGTCATAGCTGCCTCCGTCAGTCACAGCTGCTTCTGTCCGTCATAGTTGCCTCCGTCAGTCATAGCTGCTTCTGTCCGTCATAGTTTCCTCCGTCAGTCATAGCTGCTTCTGTCCGTCATAGTTTCCTCCGTCAGTCATAGTTTCCTCCGTTAGTCATAGCTGCTTCTGTCTGTCATAGTTGCCTCCGTCAGCCATAGCTGCTTCTGTCCGTCATAGTTTCCTCCGTCAGTCATAGGTGCTTCTGTCTGTCATAGTTGCCTCCGTCAGCCATAGCTGCTTCTGTCCGTCATTGTTTCCTCCGTCAGTCATAGGTGCTTCTGTCTGTCATAGTTGCCTCCGTCAGTCATAGCTGCTTCTGTCTGTCATAGTTGCCTCCGTCAGTCATAGCTGCTTCTGTCCGTCATAGTTTCCTCCGTCAGTCATAGCTGCTTCTGTCCGTCATAGTTGCCTCCGTCAGTCATAGCTGCTTCTGTCCGTCATAGTTTCCTCCGTCAATCGTAGCTGCTTCTGTCCGTCATAGTTTCCTCCGTCAGTCATAGCTGCTTCTGTCCGTCATAGTTGCACCCGTCAGTCATAGCTGCCTCTGTCCGTCATAGTTTCTTCCTTCAGTCATAGCTGCTTCTGTCCGTCATAGTTGCCTCCGTCAGTCATAGCTGCTTCTGTCCGTCATAGTTGCCTCCGTCAGTCATAGCTGCTTCTGTCCGTCATTGTTTCCTCCGTCAGTCATAGGTGCTTCTGTCTGTCATAGTTGCCTCCGTCAGTCATAGCTGCTTCTGTCTGTCATAGTTGCCTCCGTCAGTCATAGCTGCTTTTGTCCGTCATAGTTTCCTCCGTTAATCGTAGCTGCTTCTGTCCGTCATAGTTGCCTCCGACAGTCATAGCTGCTTCTGTCCGTCATAGTTTCTTCCTTCAGTCATAGTTGCCTCCGTCAGTCATAGTTAACTGTGGATTTTGCAGCGCCCTTGTGGTGTGTTTTTTTCGTTCGCATTGTATCCTCTTTTTTCTATGAATCTGCCGTCAGTCTTCATGTCACGTCTACACACATCTACACACATCTACACACGTCTACACACATCTACACACATCTACACACGTCTACACACATCTACACACGTCTACACACATCTACACACATCTACACACGTCTACACACGTCTACACACGTCTACACACATCTACAAATCGACGTTTTAGGCGCCCTCTAGTTCATTTTGCCATCTGCCACTTGTCCATTGAGTATATATTTTGGTATGCGGCCATCTTTCATAAGGTGTACGTGGCCAAGCCAGCGTAACCTACGTTGTATGAGCAGGAGGTAGATGTTCGGAAGGCCTGTTCGAGTCATGACAGCCACGTTTGTCACTTTATCCTTCCAGGTGATACCAAGAACACGGCGCAGACATCGCATATGGAATGCATTTAGCTATATCTCCTGCCTTGCATAAGTTGTCCATGATTCGCTGCTATACATATTGAAAATGGATAGTAATAATTACATACATACACATTAGTAGAAATGTAGTACTAGAAAGAATTTAAGACATTTAACATCGCTTTATCGTCAAACATCCATTCAGTTAGACTATAACAAAGTGTCAGTTTTTATAAAACATGGAAGAGGCCATCATTGCGAGCTTGTGCTAACAGCTTAAATGAAAATAGTAGAAAATGTTACTTTTTGTATGAGCAGTGGTTGTTCAGAATTATTTATGTTTTTAATATGAAATTCTGTCAGTACAACTTCAATAATAGCTTAAGCTTTTGACGAAATTACTCTAGAATAATATTCATACGAATTTCAAGTTAAAAGGGACGAAAAATGTCACATTAATAGCTTCCACATCAACTTCATGTTTAGAAAAACGAAAAATGTCACATTATAACTTCCATATCAACTTCAAGTTTAGAATGACAAAAAATGTCACATTATAGCTTCCACATCAGCTTCAAATCTAAAAAGACGAAAAATGTCACATTATAACTTCCACATCAACTTCAAGTTTAGAATGACGAAAAATGTCACATTATAATTTCCACATCAATTTCAAGTTTAGAAAGACGAAAAATGTCACATTATAATTTCCACATCAGCTTCAAATTTAAAAAGACGAAAAATATCACATTATAATTTACACATTAACTTCAAATTTAAAAAGACGAAAATGTCACATTATAATTACCACATCAGCTTCAAATTTAAAAAGACGAAAAATGTCACATTATAGCTTCCACGTCAGCTTTCAAATAACCAAAGCTAGATGGCAAGGGCCGTGTTGGCTATAACATCTCCTCAAATCTCTGGATAGTCGTAAAAAAAAAATAGCATTGGTTATGAGCTACCGGAACTTGATCAATGGGCTAGAAGATTTTCGGCGGGAAATCATGTTTATTTGAAGTACGAATCCACGTGCAGACTGTAAACACATGAAGATCATCCCGGATGCAACAAGTGCGTGGCTTTATAACAGACAGGTCAAGGTCAGAACGCGGGGTCAGCTATTTTTATTATCTAGTCTGTCCAATCGGAGATTCCAAAATATAAACAGAGGCTGTTCAATGCAAACACTTATTTCTTATTATATCGATCTTGTCAGGTAATTCTCTTGTGATTTATTTATTTTGTTGTTACTATTTCTGTTCTTGTTCAGATATTTGCAGCCTATATTTCCTGTCTTTTATTTCGTTTTGTTTCAATTAAAGATAACTCTCTTCTTTTTTCCTTTCAGTTCCCTTTGGAGCATAGATCTTCAACAAACACTTTTCATGCTGTTCTGTTTCTTGCCATTCTTTTAAGATCATTCCATGTCTTCCCCATCATCTTCATCTCTGCTCCCCAAGAATTCCTTGGTCTTCCTCTTTGTCTTTTCCCCTGGGGATTCCAAAAAAGATCCTGTTGTGTAATACTCTCAGTTGGCTTCCGCAGTGTATGTCCTATCCAGCGCCATTGTCTTCGCTGTATCTCTTTATCCACTGGTATTTGACTGGTACATTTCCATAATTCTATGTTAGTGAATTTGTCCAGCCATTTCCATCCTTTTATTCTGCGCCAGCATCCATTAATGAAAGTCTGTATCTTCGTGATTGTCAATTTTGTTGTTCTCCATGTTTCACAGCCATATAATAGGACTGACTTGACATTGGAGTTGAAAATTTGTATTTTTAATGTTTCATTTGATTGGTACTTTCCCATAATTCTATGTTGGTGACTTTGTCCTGTCATTTCCATCCTTTTATTCAGCGCAAGCATTCATTAATGAAGGTCTGTAACTACGTTTATCATTTTTGTTGTTCTCTGTGCTATACATACATATAAAAGAACTCATTTTTACATGAGAGTTAGAAATGTTTAATTTTGTATTTAGCATAATTTCTTTGGATTTCCATATGTTTCCTGGTACAACGAAGGCTCCTATTGCTTTTTAGTATTTTATATTTTAATATCACTCTCTATTCCTAAAGGTCAGGTTGGATCCTGATTGACGGCCTCCGGGTTCACCCAATCTTAAATGGGTACCGGATATTTTCTGGGAAAGTAAAGCAGCACGGGCGTAATGCCGACACAAAAATCATGCGCCGAAGGTCTGTAAAAAATATGGTCACTATCATCATATTCCCTATACGCCATTTGGCGTGATGGAGCTCTTTATTGCTTTTACTTTATTCTCTGTTGCTCCATCGTTGTCTATATTACTGCCCAGATATATGTCAAATAAAGATAACTCTACTTCCACCTATTTCTTTTAGATTAATTCTATGTTTAAATTCGTCTGATATGAAAAGAAAACGCAACCAATGCCCTGTAATCTATGTAGGGCTGTACCAATGTCTCTCCACTTTGATTGGTCTATGGCTGTCCTTCACACATTGTCCCTGATTTTACCCATTCAATTATTTGTGTCCATTATGATCTCCATAGATTAAATAATCTAAGGCATGCGGATGATACAGTCTTAATCGCTAGGAGTGAAACTGAGTTACAAGAAATGTTAGATTTTATAGTGAAAGAAAGCAAAAATAAAGGACTTAGCCTTAATAGCAAAAAGACGGAGGTAATGGTAACAAAGAAAAAGACATCACCACAGTGCACAATAAAGACAAGTGGAACAATATTAAAACAGGTAAATGAATTTAAATATTTGGGAACTTTGTTAACCTCAGGTGGTAGATGTACAATAGAAAAAAGTAAAGTAAAGTACCCCCGTCACGCCAAGTGGCGTATAGGGAAATATGGTGTTAGTGACCCTATATTTTACAGACCTTCAGCACATCATTTTTGGGTAATGTGGTCGGTATTACGACCGTGCTGCTTTACTTTCCCAGAAAAAAATCCGGTACCCATTTAAGGCTGGGTGAACCCGGAAGCCGTTGGTTGGGATCGAACCCTACCTCTTGTCATTTGTAGTCCAGTTCACTAACCACTGAGCTATCGCGGTTCCCATGTACAATAGAGGTGATGCAGAATGGCTCAGGCAAAAACAGCTTTCCAAAAATTGAGGAAAATACTTGCAATCCATTGTGGCAATAGAAACAAGAAAAAGAGTTCTTAAATGTTATGTAAAGCCAGTCTTAACATATGGATGTGAATCGTGGAGAATAGGACAACAGACAAGAAAATCACTGGAGACCGTTTTAATCATGGACAGCTAATAAGAGTAATGAAGATGTTCTGAGAGAGGTCAAAGCAAAAAGAGAGCTAATTTCCAATATTAGGAAGAGACAATCATCATTTTTTGGCCATGTAATGAAAAGAGAACAACTGGAACATATTGTAACAAGTGGAAAAATTGAGGGACGAAGAGATAGAGGGAAGCAAGGAGAAAATATTTCAGACATTTTATGAGAATGACTTGGCAGAAGGTCAACAACAGAAATGATAAATAACTGTCGAGATTGAAAGTTGTGGAGAGACATGATTACCTACGCCAGCTGGCACGGTACTTGATGATGATGATGATGTTGATGATTATGCTTTCCAAAAGTGTATCGGTTTGAAAAAAAAAATTTCACATATTTAGGAATTGAACCGTGGCCTTATTTAGTCAACAGTCGAGCTCGCAATATCCACTTCATTATGTCTACTATCTAACCAGTTAGTATCAACAAAATACATTTGTACTGAAGATTTTCCCCCTTGGTAGAAAGAATTTAGTTCACTAAATCTGCTAGTGGGCCAAACATGGGGCACTCAAAGACGGTTGTCACCACTTTGTGAAAGGACTTTCTTTATTGGTGTACCTCAGAATGCCCACATGAAGAAATGAGAACTTAGTGAATTGTCGGTATGTGGCCAATGAAAGAAGAAAAAAATAGAGTAACAACAAGGAGTTAAGAAGAGAAAGAGAAGTTAGAAGGATAGAAGAAATCGAAGAAGAGGAAGTGGTGAAGGAAGAAGGAGAGAAGAAACTAAGAAGAGGATGGGATGGAATAAACAGAGATTGTTCATCTCATCTTCAGAGATGAGAAAGAAGGAGAGATGAAAAAGAAGGGAGAGATGAAAAAGAAAGAGGAGATGAAAAAGAAGGAGAGATGAAAAAGAAGATGGAGATGGAAAAGAAGGGAGAGATGAAAAAGAAGGAGGAGATGAAAAAGAAGGGAGAGATGAAAAAGAAGGAGGAGATGAAAAAGAAGGAGGAGATGAAAAAGAAGGGAGAGATGAAAAAGAAGGGAGATATGAAAAAGAAGGGAGAGATGAAAAAGAAAGGAGAGATGAAAAAGAAGGAGCGATGAAAAAGAAGGGAGAGATGAAAAAGAATAAGGAGAGATGAAAAAGAATAAGGAGAGATTAAAAAGAAGGAGAGATGAAAAAGGAGAGATGAAAAAGAAGAGATGAAAAAGAAGGAGAGATGAAAAAAGGAGAGATGAAAAAGAAGATGGAGATGAAAAAGAAGGGAGATATGAAAAAGAAGGGAGAGATGAAAAAGAAAGGAGAGATGAAAAAGAAGGAGCGATGAAAAAGAAGGGAGAGATGAAAAAGAATAAGGAGAGATGAAAAAGAATAAGGAGAGATTAAAAAGAAGGAGAGATGAAAAAGGAGGAGATGAAAAAGAAGATGGAGATGAAAAAGAAGGGAGATATGAAAAAGAAGGGAGAGATGAAAAAGAAAGGAGAGATGAAAAAGAAGGAGCGATGAAAAAGAAGGGAGAGATGAAAAAGAATAAGGAGAGATGAAAAAGAATAAGGAGAGATTAAAAAGAAGGAGAGATGAAAAAGGAGAGATGAAAAAGAAGAGATGAAAAAGAAGGAGAGATGAAAAAAGGAGAGATGAAAAAGAAGGAGAGATGAAAAAGAAGAGATGAAAAAGAAGGAGAGATGAAAAAGAAGGAGAGATGAAAAAAGGAGAGATGAAAATTAGAGGGAATTAGTGGGGATGATGCGAGGGAAAAAGGAGAAAAGAAACATAAGACGAAGAAGAGATGAAAAAGAAGGAGAGATGAAAATGTAGAGATAAAAAGGAAGAAAAAAGAAAAGAAAAAAGGAGAGGGGAAGGAAGAATGAGAGTAAAAAGAACAGGATGAGAAAGAATAAGGACAGAAGAAAAATAATAGGGTACAGAAAAAGAGTGGAGTATGAAGGAGAAAGAGGAAGGAGATAGAAGAACAAGATAAAGAAGGAGAGAAGAAGAGGATATATATGTTATCCACTTACTCCGTCTTACGCACCCACCAATTATAAAAGTCCTGACGTCTCGCGTGAACGTCTCTTCACTAGCACCAGTATACGTCCAAACGTCGCTGATAAATATTATTAATATGGTTCCTGTTTTCAAAAAAAAAATTAATTTCAAAACTTCAAGGTCTAACGTAATCACTAGTCCCGATCTCAAAGTAATTTATTCAAACATGTCCAATTTGTAGCGTTTCATATTGAGTATCATCATCAAGTACCGGGCCTGCTAGCGTAGGTCACCATGCCTCTCCACAACTTTCGTTCTCGACAGTTATTTATCATATCTGTTGTTGATCTTCTACCAAGCCATTCTTTTAAGCTGTCTGGTATCTCTCCGTCCCTCAATTTTCTCAGTTGTTACAATATATTCCAATTGTTCTCTTCTCATTTCATGGCCAACAAATGACGATTTTTTCCCTAATATCGGAAATTAGCTCTCTTTTTGCTTTGGCCTCTTTCAGAACGTTTTCATTACTCTTCATAGCTGGCCATGGTATTCTCAACATTCTTCTGTAAAACCACATTTCTACAGACTCCAGTGATTTTCTTGTCTGTTGTCCTAGATTCACATCCATATGTTAAGACTAGCTCTAGATAACATTTAAGAACCCTTTTTCTTGTTTTTATTGTCAAAAATGGGTCACAATCTCCATCTGGATAAATTAATGATGACACATGGTGTAAGTCACAATCTCCATCTGGATAAATTAATGATGACACATGGTGTAAGTCACAATCTCCATCTGGATAAATTAATGATGACACATGGTGTAAGTCACAATCTCCATCTTTATAAATTAATGATGACACATGGTGTAAGTCACAATCTCCATCTGGATAAATGAATGATCACACGCTGTGTAAGTCGCAATCTCCAATGGATAACAATACACCCAAAATGTAGCCAATATGTGAAGTAATTTTCTGAAGCTGGCGATGTGTATGAAGAACATTTGTTGTTGCAGCTCGCTAGTTATCAATATTATCATTATCAAGTTGCAGTACCTGCGGGTATTGTTGGTGATCATGCTGCAGCACAACTCTTTACCTCTAAAGATATTTACCCATTCTGTTATTGACCTCCTAACAAACCATTCTCAATTACGTATCTCCTTTCTTTATACCTTTCTTTTCTTTCGTCTTTTTTCTTTGAGTTTCACATCCTCCAGCTGAATTCTTCTTATTGTATTAATGTAAGAAATTGATAATTGATTCATCTCTGATGTTGGTAAGGAACTGTTTTGTTTTCTACTTTAACCTCTTTTTGAACGTCCACATTACTCGTTTTAACTGTCCATATATTCTCAACGTTTGTGTCCTCCAACGTTTATCTTGCTTTCCGATTATTGAATTCACTTTCGTATGTCATTAAAACGTCTAAATAACATGAAGAATACTTTTTCGCATCTCCTGCTTGCTGTCTAGTTTAGTCAAATCAACACTAGTTTAGTCTAATCTAGTCTAGTCTACTCTAGTCTAGCGTAGCCTAGTCGAGCCTAGCCTAGCCTAGCCTAGCCAAGCCTAGCCTAACCTAGCCGAGCCTAGCCGAGCCGAGCCTAGCCGAGCCTAGCCTAACCTAGCCTACCCTAGCCTAGTCGAGCCTAGCCTAGCCTAACCTAGCCTAACCTAGCTGAGCCTAGCCTAGGCTAGCCGAAACTAGCCTAGCCGAGCCGAGCCTAGCCTAGCCTAACCTAGCCTAGTCTAGCCTAGCCGAGTCGAGCCTAGCCTAGCTTAGCTTTAACGCAATACTTTTTAACCTGAGCCTTATACATTCCCCTCACTCTTAAAATTGATATTTCATGAAAGTGGTTTAAATGTGTAACACCACACGCACAAAAACGTAAAATACTTTAACTAAAGCCAGTATTCATATTTGAGTGATATTTTCGCAGAATAATCCTCGTTACAAAAAATACCAAAGATTGACAAATCTAAGACTTTCCGAAACGCAATATTCTATTATTAACCTCAAAGGTGTTTTATAGTGTAAGATACAGATACTCCTAATAATGTTAAATGATAGAAAAAGCATGCGTATTTCACCTTCCTAGAAAGTCGCATTTGAGTAAAATGAACTAAAATATCCCTGAAAAACAGCTGTACAATTATGATATTAATATCCTGGTTCTTAAACTCCGGAAATATTGCAAAGCTTTGAACACGGCTCTAAAAGGAAAATGGTATCTCCAGGTTTTGAAATTCCACTTTGGTAATCACGTTAATTTGAGTCGCTGGTAGTGTATGTGTATGTGTTTACTCTCATTTCACAACGTCGCTGCTTTTATAGGGGGAAAAAATAACATAGAGTAAGAGTTGTAACGCAAGTTGGTGTTTGTGTAGAGGAGACGTAATTTTGGGGTGAAGAGGCGCCATAAAATGTTAAAATTGATGTCTCGACTCTACAAACACACACACATACACGCAAAAACTGGCACTCATGCACGCACACGCAGACACACACATTCTAGAAGATAAAGTTAAAATAGACGTTAACTTTTATCAAACGATTGTAGCGTTTGATTGAAGGCAGGTTATTGCACATTGACTGATTGATTTGTTTAAGGACTGATTGATTTGCTTACGATGTCTGATTGAATTATCTACTTACTGACTGACTTATTTACTCACTGACTGATTGACTTATGTACTCACTGGCTGATTGACTTATTTACTTACTGGCTGATTGACTTATTTACTCACTGGCTGATTGACTTATTTACTTACTAGCTGATTGACTTATTGACTCACTGGCTGATTGACTTATGTACTCACTGGCTGATTCACTTATTTAATCACTGACTGATTGACTTATTTACTCACTGGCTGATTGACTTATTTACTCACTGGCTGATTGATTTATGTGCTCACTGGCTGATTGACTTATTTACTCACTGACTGATTGACTTATTTACTCACTGGCTGATTGACTTATGTACTCACTGGCTGATTGACTTATTTACTCACTGACTGATTGTCTTATTTACTCACTGGCTGATTGACTTATGTACTCACTGGCTGATTGACTTATTTTCTGACTGACTGACTGACTTATTGACACACTGGCACAAGTAGTCAGCTGTAAATCGCTGACATCTTTCAGCCTTGTTCCTGACGCGCTGTCGTCGCCATGTTCTTAGTGACGTCTACTATTTTCTTAAATGTATCGCCTTCAAGATCGACATTCTCCCCTCTATCCGTTATACCTAAGTCTTGATGGATGTGTGTCTTGTGGCGATCGCTTTACGTATCCAAACCAACTGTTATTTCCTTAAACGATCCAACGATCCAACACTGATGTACACACCAACCACCCTTTTCTTTTGCTCGTTTGCTTTCACCCGATGACTAAAGGAGTACACCTCTTCGTCATTCGCCCTTAAAAGGACGTTAAGTGGGTGTGTCTGCGTTGTGCTGTAGTTTGCAGTATAACTGTGATATTTGCGCCTTTCGGTCCAACACTTCCGAATTCAGCATGACATTTTTGAGTAGCGGGTTGCCTTCCCTCTTCGATCCCTGCTCGCTTGACTAGAAAGGTTAATCTTTTACTGGATGCACCACGGAGAGATGGAGCAGGGTCTGAATTGTACTGGTTCACTGGTCCTCGTGCAAACCATCAGTTGTGGGTCGCTGACAACTTGCAGGTCTGGCTGTATGAGGCGTGCTGTCGCCTCCACTCTACCCTTATATCTTCATTTCTGGTTACATCACTTCTTCTCACATACAATGTTACGTTCAAAATTTATATCTTTGCATTGCCTATATCTATATTTTGTTACTAGTTTTCAGATTGTGTACTAATTGCAGGGACGAATATTGTGTTATATATTGCTCTCCTTGAATTATATGTTAATTGTTTGTTAAGTAATACTGACATCAGTTACCCATTTGGGTTAGAATAGTCCCCGCCGTAGAATATATAAGGAAACAACAGAAAAATGGTTTGGCCACGTGACAAGGCAGAAAGATCAAAACACAACACAACGAGCCTTCAGCAAACGTGAGAACACCAGACCCAAGGGCCGACCACGAAAAAGATGAATCGATGGAATATTAGAAGCACTAGGAAACATAACAGCAGCGGAGGCGAACAGAAGAGCAAAAGACCGCTAATTATATCTCCCCCCGACGCTGTAAGGTAGATGAGGAAGGGAAGAAAAAGAATAACAAGAAGTTATCCATCTTGGTATGTGCTAACTCTAGCGTCCTCAGTCATGAGCGATCAGATCTGACACCAAACAAAATTATAATCCAATAAATGCTCTACTATAAAATGAGGTTTTATACATTAACACTTTACCAATAGAGCACATGTACACATTTGTTCCTCCGACGTGTCTCCACAAAAAGTGGGTAGAGGAGTCTGTGTGTCCATATGTCCAAGAAGTGTTCTAGTTGTGGCAGTGCTACCACCAAGGGATCTCCCACGCGATACAGGTAAAATGGCCGGGACCAGGAAAAAAAATATATATATATCTTTACGACACATAGTACCATTGCTGGTGTATGTCGGGGGGGGGGGGCCAATGATAGAACCAGAGGGATAAAGGCCGCTTGGTCAAGCCGTCGCCACATCGTGTGCGACTCATGATTTTTATTTCACCCCCGATAGAAAAAATCCTTTCTGTCTACCGCGAGCTTCGAACACCGTACGTCAGCTTTTCAGCCAGCGAAACAGTGGTTTTAGCCGCACGGCCACGTGCACCTCGACCAGGAAAAGCGAGACACGAAAATGTTGAAATCGTGTGCACTGGGCTACATGCCTACCCTAACAATGCAACGAAGCCCTGACCAAGAGGAAATGAAGAATTGTCGATCTCGGTTAGGTTTTTGTAGAATCTGTTGTTATCATCATCGTGCCATACCGGTTGGCATAGACGGTCATGTCCCTCCACAATCTTCTATTTGCAGTGCATCATATTGCTTCTGTTGTTGACTGTTTTCCAAGCCATGACACCAAGCTATCCAGTATTTTCTCTCTTTGCCGTCCGCGATCTCTCTTTCCTTTTATTTTGCCAGTTTTAACCAGGTATTCAAAATTTTCTCTTCTTAATATATGCTCGAAAAATGTTCATTGCTTCTTTCTGGTGTATTTTAGGAGCTGCCTTTTTGTGTTGGCCTCTTTGAGAACTTTCTCATTGGTCTTTTTAGCTGTCCAGGGAACTTTCAATATTCTTCTGAGAAATCCCATCTCGGTGCCCTCTAATCGTCTTTTCATTTGTTTGTCTACTGCCCATGATTCGCTTCCATAAGGCAGAATTGGTTCCAAATACCACCGATGAACTCTCTTTCTCAATTCTAATGACATAGATTTGTTGTATAAGATATTTTTCATTTTTATGAAATGCTGCTGTGGCCTGAGCCATTCTGCTTTTTATTTCTGTGGTGCATCTTCCATGTGATGTTATTATTGTGTCCAAGTATTTGCACCTGTTTCAAATTTGTCCTGTTTATTTTTATGCTGCGTGATGGTGTTGTTTGGGTTGTCATCTGTTGCTATGGTTATTGTTATTCCTAGGCCCGGTATCACTGCAAACGAATGGAAAACCATAATTGCTCAACCGCCTGTGCCAGTGGAAGCATCCGAATTAAAGCTCATGGGATATCCAAACAAAGAAAGGCAGTTACAGTCCCCATCGTAACAAACACAACACACGTCAAAAGACACAAGGCCGACATTTTTTAAGCCGATTATAGCACCGACATTAAACGAATCTGAACTGTCCTTCGTCATACGATATCATCATTCATCGTAAGCAACCTGAACATAGAAACACCATCCGGCTAAAATACACAGCTCACGGTGTGCACACAGCACTAAACTCAGTAGCTCCAGCAGAAAACAGGACTTGGAATATGAGGAAACTGCAACAAGAAACACTTTTCAGACAGTGCTTCAACGGTTCCCTGTCGCCCATCCGCCATATTGACCGGAAGCACTGTTGTTAATCTCAGTTAGTACTTTATCAGTGTATACTGACATTTCCTAAATGTTTGAACTCTTTCGATAGCTTTGTTTGCTTGCTTTCGCCTGATGACTAAAGGAGTATACCTTTTCATCATCCGCCCTTAAAAGGACGTTAAGTGGGCGTGTCTACGTTGTGTTGTGGTTTGCAGTATATCTGTGATGTTTGCGCCTTTCGGCCCAATACATCCAACTTCAGCACGTTTCGATAGCTTTAATTTGATGTTTTCATTAAAGAATTGTACTGCACTTTTTTGTCCTTTTTTTATTGCCCCCATAACTTGGCTGCGGTGAGGATCCTTAACCGGTATCGCTCCATTCTCCACTCAGATCCTACTACCCGCCTACTTTACAGTGATCCTCCATTGGTCGCCTTAAAACGTGACAAGAGTCTGAGAGACATTCTTGTCACTAGCCGCCTCCCCCGCTCAAAGCACAAACACCTTGGTACTGTTCCTTGTGGACGTCGGGTTTGCAGAACTTGTGACTACGTGCTTTGCACCGATTCGGTCTTGTTCCCTAATAAGCGATTTGACATCAAGGAGGGGTTCACTTGTGTGTCGCGTAATATCATCTACACCATAATATGCAAGCACTGCCAGATGACGTATGTGGGTGAAAGTGGACGACGCTTGAGTGAAAGATTTTGCGAGCATCTTCGTGATGTTGAGCAAAAGACTGGTAGCCCGGTGTCTGCCCATTTCAACTCCCCTGAACATAGTGGTAAACTCGACATGCAAGTTACTGGCATTGTCTCATGTCACTCTAGCAATCGCAGCAGGTTCGCCCTTGAGAATCGCCTTATTGCCCAGTTGGGTTCGCTGTCCCCCTTAGGTATGAACATATCACTCTCATACTCATCGGACACCCACTACATATTTCATACCTCCATGCGCTACTTAACCTGTATATTTGGATACATTTGTCTGCACATGTATTGGCACATTTGGGCTCCTTTGGGTTTTTCTTTTGTGGACCTTGCGGCAATATATGTGCCGATTTATGCTTGTACGCATGTATTGTTACATACACATACTTATGTTTACTCATCGGTTCGGGTTGCATACACAGAGTTAGACGTGCATAGTTTACACATATCCTGTACCCACCTCCCCATATTTTTAGAACCCTTCCTTTCCGCCTTCTCACCTGACTCCCTGGCTAGAGAGATTTATAATCGGCCCTGTCGTATCAATTCAGTCCATTTCGAGACTGACCCAGCTCAGGAACACAGGGAAGTGACCATTTTTTATTTTTCCTCTCTTTAGTATCTAGCATATTATCGCCATGTAGTTAGATTTGTTAATATATCGTTATATATAATTTTTGTGTTTGTTGTTCGTCCAGATGAAGGCCTACTTGGCCGAAACGTCGACTTTTGTTTCGTCCATTACCACGTAAAGCTGTCACCATACCACTTTTTTTCTTCTTTTTTTTAGTATCGCCGTTTTTATTGCTATGTTAACTTGTCCTGTTTTGTTAATTTTCATATTGTGATTCTTCCATGTTTTATTCAGATTATATAACTTACTGACTGCATACCTTATTTAATGAATAACTGACGTACTCACTGACTAGCTGACTTACAAACTGACTGTCTTACTCACCGACCAACTGATTTACCCACCAACTAACTGACTTACACAGACCGACTTCTATTTATTCTTTTTAAATTTCCATCAGCAGCAGCATACAGCCTACTCTTTTATATTTTCAGCTATCACGTGTTTTTTTACGTTCTCAACTTGAACGCAGGATCGCCTTTGCAAAGTCTCTATCCGATAGGGCTAAGTACTCTATCGCCTCTTTGGGGGGTCTCCGTAACCTAGTTGGGAAAACCACCCGACTGGACCACCGACGTTCAGACAACCCGTGTTCGATTCCTGCTGGGAGCAGTGTGAGTTGTACTTGTGGTTGGGAAAAAAAAAAAACCCACGGTCGACCCAGCCGTTGGCAGAAATGGGTACCAGGGTAATACCCTGGGAAGGTGAGGAATGTTGCCTCGCATCTGAGTTTCGATGCTTGAGGCGACACTATACAGAAATTTCCGAACATTTCTGGATAGGCGGCCGAGCACATATGGGTGGACAACTCGCGTGCTAAGACGCCGGTTCAAGTCTTACCTATACCTTTACCTTTACCTTTATCTTTACCGTTATCTTTACCTTTACCTTTATCTTTACTCTAGCGCACCAACCTATAGGTCTGGGGTCACTGGAAATATTTTTGAAAACCTGATCTCTTCCAATTTGGTTGGAAAGGGAAATTTATGTTTGTTTTGCCTAGCACCTAGCCTCGATATAAAACAGCTTACCTCGATATAAAACAGCTTACCTCGATATAAAACAGCTTACCTCGATATAAAACAGCTTACCTCGTTATAAAACAGCTTACCTCGATATAAAACAGCTTACCTCGATATCAAACAACTTACTTCGATATAAAACAGCTTACCTCGATATAAAACAGCTTACTTCGATATAAAACAGCTTACCTCGATATAAAACAGCTTACCTCGTTATAAAACAGCTTACCTCGTTATAAAACAGCTTACCTCGATATAAAACAGCTTACCTCGATATAAAACAGCTTACCTCGATATAAAACAACTTACCTCGATATAAAACAGCTTACTTCTATATAAAACAGCTTACCCCGATATAAAACAGCTTACCTCGATATAAAACTGCTTCTTCTTCTTCTACCTTTCAGCTCCCTGTGGAGCATAGGTCTGCAACAAACACTTTCAAAGTCATTCTGTTAACATTATTCCATGTCAAGAAACAGAATGACTTGGAAAGTGTTTGTTAAGGACCTATGCTCCACAGGGAGCTGAAAAATTAATAAAACAGCTTATCTCGATATAAAACAGCGAACCTCAACTGTCCATGAGTAGAAAAAGTAAAGTGCTCCGTCACGCCAAGTGGCGTATAGGGAATATGGTGTTAGTGACCATAATATTTTACAGACCTTCGGCACATGATTTTTGGGGTAATGTGGTCGGTATTACGTCCGTGCCGCTTTACTTTCCCTGAAAAAAATCCCGTACCCATTTAAGGCTGGGTGAACCTGGAAGCCGTCGATCAGGATCGAAACCGACCTCTTGTCCTTCGTAGTCAGTTCACTAACCACTGAGCTATCCCAACTGTACATGAGCAATACCTTATTTCTCGATTATACGAGACGAATTTGCCCCGACTTTACAAAAAGAATTTGCCCCGACTTTACAAAAAGAATTTGCCCCGACTTTACAAAAAGAATTTGCCCTGACTTTACCAAAACGAATTTGCCTTGACTTTAATAAACGATTTTGCCCCGACTTTACCAAAACTAATTTGCCCCGACCTTACCAAAACGAATTTGCCCCGACTTTACCAAAACGAATTTGCCCCGACCTTACCAAAACTAATTTGCCCCGACTTTACCAAAACTAATTTGCCCCGACCTTACCAAAACTAATTTGCCCCGACCTTACCAAAACAAATTTGCCCCAACTTTAGCAAAGCGAATTTGCCCCGACTTTACCAAAACGAATTTGCCCCGACTTTACCAAAACGAATTTGCCCCGACTTTACCAAGATGAGTTTGCCCCGACTTTACCAAAACGAATTTGCCACGACTTTACCAAAACGAATTTGCCCCGACTTTACCTAGATGAGTTTGCCCCGACTTTACCTGCACGTATTTTATTTGGCACGCCCTAAATTTGCTCTAATTTTAAACTGATCATGCTTTTTTTTTACTTTCTCCTATCCGATAAATGCTTTCTTCACTGATTGCCCCCTCCTATTTGTACTAAAACCTGTCGACACGCCCCTGTAGATAAGCGAGAACACTAGGTACATCAATCTAGAGGATTACTTGAAATCTCAAGACTCTGAGTTTGCAATTATCACTTACAACTAACCCATTTACTTGGGTAAATACAACTCACTTTATGGACTCAAAATCTAACATGCTCGTTCAAGACTTTGAAAAAGCTGGAGGACAGAACGAGGGAAACAAATACTTTTTTTTCCAAACGAGATGCATATATTCAGATAACGATTAGCTCAAGAGCTGCGTTCTTCAAAAGCGTCTGAGATGCAAGTGCTCGCAGCAAAGTGAGATAATTTTCTGTGTTATTTGCGTACATTATGATTAGAGACTTGCTTCTGGAAATTAGATTAAAGCGAAAGTGTAATAAATATTTGATGAGGAGGGAAAAAAATAAAATAAAATAAAAATTAGGTTCAACAATAATATTTTAAAAAAACTTTAAAAAAATAGACTTTTCGATGAAGATTTTAAAAATATTTTACGCAAAAGTTCTTTCATTCTTTTCACAAATAGAGGAAATACAATGTTCCAGATTGAAATCTGCGCGGGGCTTTCCTTCTTTGTTCTCTTAATTGTGTGAGGTTACAAGACAGTATATTTATATGAATAAGGTTAGCTATTTGTTGTCCCTGCGTGTTGTTGACGATTTGTTCTGTGTCAATAATTGATCTTTTACCCCCAACCACCCCTCCCACCCCACCCCCATTTCTGTTTCCCCAAATATAATTAAATAGACAGATGGAAGCAGAGATGAAGTTGATGGTGGAAGACATGGAACGATATTAAAAGAATTGCAAGAAACAGAACGACTTGGAAAGTGTTTGTTGAAGACCTGTGCTCCACAGGTAGCTGAAAGGAAGAAGAGAAGAAAGTAATTAAATGTAAGTCCACTTGAAAGCCAGATTACTATATATATCAATGTTTCGTCCGGTTGAGGTAAGGTCTAAATCTGCAATGTCGTGTCTTCTATATACAAATGTTACAATTGTTTACAGTTCTCGCAGAGGCCCATATAGTTTTATACCAGTAGTGTCGCTTCTATGGGCGGTAATGAAAACGTTCAGAAAGAGGTCAAAGCAAGAAGAGAGCTAATTTCCAATATTAGGAAGAAACAATCATCATTTTTTTTTTTTTGGCCATGTAATGAGAAGGGGACAACTGGAATATATTGTGATAAATGGGAAATGTGAGGGACGATGAAAAGAAAAGATACCAGACAAATAGAATGATTTGGCAGAAGGTCAACAACAGAAATTATAAATAACTGTCGAGATCAAAAGTTGTGGAGAGACATGATCACCTAGCCAACAGGCATGGTACTTGATGATGACGACGATGATGTACTTTTCATATATCGTAAATAATTAAGTAAGAATGTATTGAATAACATAACTTTAATATTCGTCCACTTGTTATTAATCTCAAGCACAGGCCTGTTCTAAAACGCGTGAAAGAGATATCAAAATATATGAGATAAAGTTGTATCAGAAAAACTATTAACGGGAACAGACATGAAAAGAAATATAATCACGCAGAACCGCGGCAAAACAGGTGTAGTTACAAGGCAATGATTAAATAAAGGATATCTCAGCTTTGGTCATGAGACAAGGCATAGATAAGGTCAGAGAATAGAAAAGGAAAACCAGAAAAAAACTACAACTAGCTGCCGTTTTCAGCTTTGAACGTGAGATAAGGCATAGATAAGGTCAGAAAACAGAAAGGGAAAACGAGGAAACCCCCCCAACTAGCTGCCGTTTTCAGTTTTGGACGTGAGATAAGGCACAGATAAGGTCAGAAAACAGAGAGGGAAAACGAGGAAAACCCCCAACTAGCTGCCGTTTTCAGCTTTGAACTTGAGATAAGGCATAGATAAGGTCAGAAAACAGTAAGGGAAAACGAGGAAAACCCCCAACTAGCTGACGTTTTCGGCTTTGGACATGAGGTAAGGCATAGGGAAGGTCAGAGCAACAGAAAGGGAAAACCAGTGAAACCCCCAACTATATAGCTGACGTTTTCAGCTTTGCAAGCAGGACCGATTGCGGTCAGCCGTCTATAGATCGCGTAGCTGGAAACGTCACAATAGTAGATATTTTCAAGGGTTACCTTTATGTGCTTTGGTCTTCCTCTACAGATTGCTATTGACAAGATTGCAGCTTGTGGTATCGATTCACTGCAGAACGAATAGGGTATGTACCTTTGTATGTGAGAAGATCAACGCGTTTCTCTCTAACTTTACTTTATGAACTAAGTTGTGTTATATACGTTAGTAGTAAAGTGCCCCCGTCACGCTAAGTGGCGTATAGGCAATATGGTTTTCTGTCTATTGTCCTTTCGAGCCGAAGACGGCACATAGGGCATAACCACAATCTCAAAAACAGAAACCTTGCGTGCCAAAGTGGCACATATTGCTGAGATTACTGCTCTAAAACATATGGCGCTGTTTCCATAACAATACTTTTTACAATGACAGCTTGTCAAACCATCCATCAACCTCCTTAGTCGCCTCTTACGACATGCCTGGAAGGTCAGCGTGTCATTATTCTTCACTTCCCTCATAATGAGGCCCCGGTGACACATAGGAAAATATATGGTTTTAGTGACCATAAATTTTACAGACCTTCGGCACATGATTTTTGGGGTAATGTGGTCGGTATAACGCCAGTGCCGCTTTACTTTCCCCTAAAAAAATCCGGTACTCATTAGGCTGGGTGAACCCGGAAGCCGTCGGTTGGGATCGAAATTTGCTGCCGTTTTTTGCTGAGAATTGGGATTTCTCTTGTCCTTTGTAGTCCAGTTCTAAATACGTTAACTGGATGTGAAGACACGAGTTGGGCTGAAAGTGGTCAGCGACTCATAGCTGACTGCATGTGTCAGGATGAGTGAACCAGAACTGATCAAGATCTTACTCCAGCTCCTAGCGGCTCCTCTGGATTAGCCATTCTGGTAAGTGTGAATAAATATTTAAGAGGAAAGACAACTCGGTACATATAAATACTGTACGAAGTCGGATATATTAGGACGAAAAACGTAATATATTCCACTTCTGTTTAACGTTATTTTAAGAAACAGCACTAAAAAAAGAAACAGCCGGTCGGACGCCGATCAGAAAGAAGACAATAAAGAAGAAAAAGAAGACATTTGTTTCTAAGCTCATCAAAATACGATCTAAAAATGACGTTTGTAGCACTGTGGCTAAAGAACCAAAAGGTTAAAGATTTATTCTCGGGCGAACTCTCTGTAGTCAACCTAACTGTTTTATCTTTCCTAATTACGCATCATAAAATCTCTTTGAGCACTTGCCTCATTAACGACAATTCGTTATGCTCTTTAACTGTACTCAGATAAACAGGAAATACTTTAATGTCGGTTTCATATTTTCTGTGACGTTTTCAAGAATTCAATAGGAAGCCGATGCAAAAGATGTGCAACTTTTAATGGTGGGGATAGAGGGAAAAAAAGTAAAGTAGAAAGAAACGTCATGCCAAGTGGGGTATAGGGAATATGGTGTTAGTGACTATCATTTTTATAGACCTTTGGCACATGATCTTGGGGGTAATGTTGTCGGTATTACGCCCGTCCGCTTTCTAACTATCTATCTATTGACCCTTCGAGCTGTAGCCGGTCCATAGGGCATAGACCCAGATACTCTTTCTCGTATCTAAATTTTTGTTGTAGCTGTTTTCAATCTTTGTAAAGATCTTTTATTAAATCTCCCCATTTGTCTCTGTTCTGTGCAGGCAACTATCTGATTGAGGGAGCTGATTCCTGCTGCTCTTGCCTCTCTCATCAATGTTCTTCTCAGTGTCTCTCTGGGTCAGCCTCTTTTCCTCTTACCTGTTGTTTCCCACATGAGGGCTTGCTTTGTTATTCTGTTATTATCTCTTCTCATCACGTGTCCAACATATGACTATAGTCTTTTCTTTATTACTGAAGATATTAGTGGTTGATTGGCGATTTCTCTAATTTCCTCGTTTGTTTTGAATTCGTTCCACGCTATACCAAGTATTTCCCTTAGACATTTATTTTCGAATTCGTTCAACTTTATTTCTATGTCTCCTGTCGATTTCCAGCTCTCACATGCATATGTAATGGTTGATAGTACGTTTGATTTGAATAGTCTAAGTTTTGTATTTGTGCTGATGAGTTCTGATTTCCACAACTTTTTCAAAGCTTGTGAAAGACATCCGCCTTACTTCCCATTAACAAAATTTCAGTACCCATTTCAGGCTGGGTGAATCCATAAACTGTCGATCACGACCAGGACCGACACGACCTCTTGTGAATAGAGAAGAGATAGATTATATTACATTAGAATAGAATAGATTAGATTCGGGGGTATAGGTAGTCTATAGGTACGACGTATGAGAACAGTAAGGACCAGGGTTTAAATCCCACCATAAGCGATGGAGATTTGTCAAAAATGGAGAAAATAAATCCGTGATTTCTTTGTGACGATACTCTCTCCTGATCTCTTGGGAAGTGAAATCCGATGTCTAGCCCTCTCGGATAACGGCAATAAACATAGGGTCCCGTGTTCACACGCGCACGTTAAAGATCTCTTTGGCAGTTACAATAGAAAGGATTAAGCCGTAAATACGGCCGCTGCTTGGGCAAAGATGTCTGCAGAAACATACCCACCCTGTGGGTCCCAGGCCGTGCTACGGAGTTCGTGTACATTGGTGTGATACTCATCGGGTTTTCTCGAGATTTTCAAGGGATATATCAGTGCACATATGATGGATTCGTCCGGTGTGCCGTGATGGTGATCGTAACAACAACAGATTAGGTTAGGTTAGGTTAGGTTAGGTTGGGTTAGGTTAGGTTAGGTTGGGTTAGGTTAGGTTAGGTTAGGTTAGGTTGGGTTAGGTTAGGTTGGGTTAGGTTAGGTTAGGTTAGGTTAGGTTAGGTTAGGTTAGGTTAGCTTAGGTTAGGTTAGAATAGCTTACGTTAGCTTAGCTTAGGTTAGGTTAGCTTAGCTTAGCTTAGGTTAGGTTAGCTTAGGTTAAGTTAGGTTAGGTTAGGTTAGGTTAGGTTAGCTTAGGTTAGGTTAGCTTAGGTTAGGTTAGCTTAGGTTAGCTTAGCTTAGCTTAGGTTAGGTTAGATTAGGTTAGGTTAGGTTAGCTTAGCTTAGGTTAGCATAGCTTAGGTTAGGTTAGATTAGGTTAGGTTAGGTTAGGTTAGGTTAGGTTAGCTTAGCTTAGGTTAGGTTAGGTTAAGTTAGGTTAGGTTAGGTTAGTTTGGGTTAGTTTAGGTTAGGTTAGGTTAGATTAGTTTAAGTTAGCATAGGTTAGGTTAAGTTAGCTTATGTTAGGTTAGGTTAGCTTAGGTTATGTTAGGTTAGATTAGTTTAAGTTAGCTTAGGTTAGGTTAAGTTAGCTTAGGTTAGGTTAGGTTAGGTTAGCTTAGGTTAGGTTAAATTAGCTTAGGTTAGGTTAAATTAGCTTAGGTTAGGTTAGGTTAGATTAGTTTAAGTTAGCTTAGGTTAGGTTAAGTTAGATTAGTTTAAGTTAGCTTAGGTTATGTTAGATTAGATTAGTTTAAGTTAGCTTAGCTTAGGTTAGGTTAGATTAGTTTAAGTTAGCTTAGCTTAGGTTAAGTTAGATTAGTTTAAGTTAGCTTAGGTTAGGTTAGGTTAGATTAGTTTAAGTTAGCTTAGGTTATGTTAGGTTAGATTAGGTTAGGTTAAATTAGCTTAGGTTAGGTTAAGTTAGCTTAGCTTAGGTTAGGTTAGATTAGTTTAAGTTAGCTTAGGTTAGGTTAAATTAGCTTAGGTTGGGTTAAATTAGCTTAGGTTAGGTTAAGTTAGCTTAGGTTAGGTTAAGTTAGCTTAGGTTAGGTTAAGTTAGCTTAGGTTAGGTTAGGTTGGGTTGGACCGGACCGGACCTGATCGGATCGGATCATCAGATCAGATCAGATCAGATCAGATCAGATCAGATCAGATCAGATTAGATTAACATTTAGATAAGTTACAGTTATTAGTGTCTTACATAATAAAATAGGATAACATAGAAAAGACAAGATAAGACCAAAGAAGATCATACCAGACAGGATTATATTTAGCGAAACGGAGTGAGGTTATATGTTTCTGTATGAGATATGATAACATAAATAAGATATGGCAGAATCTGATAAGATAAGTTAGGACAAGACAAGACAAGAGAATCTAAGATAGAACATGACACGAAAAGATAAGATAAATAAGATAGGAAAGGATAGGATAGGATAGGATACGATAGGATACGATAGGATAGGATAGGATCAAAGTAAAGGAGTGAGTGGGAGAGAAAGAGAAAAGGGGAAAGAGAATGTGTTGAAGAAATGGAGAATGATAGAGACAGAAAAAAAGAATGCGTTGAAGAGAGAGAGAGAGTGAGAGAAAGATAGAGAAAACGCACTGAAGAAAGAGAGAGAAAATGCATTGCAGAGAGTGAGAGAAAGAGAGAACAAAAATAATGCATTGAAAAGAGAGAGTCAGAGAAAGAGAGAGAAATAAGACTGTTTTGAAAAGAAAGAGAGAGAAAGAGAGAGAAAAGGAATGCATTGAAGAGAGAGAGAGAGAGAGAGAGAGAGAGAGAAAGAAAGTAGCGTTATTAGTGTCAAAGTTCCTATGCCACGCTGTTCACAAGCTCTCTACTAGCTCCCAAATGGTTAATCAAGTTTGCCGTTTCTAATTTTGACAACATAAACTTACAATTTGTTTACACGCTCACCATGGAGACCACCCGGAAACTGACTAAAGCTGAAATGTAAACACAATGTCATGTCTTTTCACTGGGGACGATTGTGCGAGGACAAAGCGAGGGACTGTGATGAAGTGTGTAAAGAGAGTTAACTACTTAAAGCTCATTTCTGAAAGTTTCTCATTCATGTCTCTGTCAAATTTGTTTAATTTTTTTTATTTTATGCAACTAATATTTGTATCATCATCAAGTACCGGGCCTACTGGCGTAGGTGATCATGTCTCTCCACAACTTCCGATCTCGACAGTTCTTTATCATTTCTATTGTTGACTTTCTGCCAAGCCATTCTCTTAAGCCGTCTGGTATTGTCTCTCTTTGCTTCCCTCTATCTCTTCGTCCCTCAATTTTTCCAGTTGTTACAATATATTCCAGTTGTTCTCTTCTCATTACATGGCCAAAAAATGATGATTGTTTCTTCCTAATATTGGAAATTAGCTCCATTTTGCTTTGACCTCTTTCAGAACATTTTCGTTACTCTTCTTAGCTGTCCATTGGCGATTCATGATTGTACAAAGAAGTTACGACGGTGGTTTTCTGTTGCTTTCCGTCGGTTTGTTTACGGTTGGCTCCGCTAGCCTTTGACTAAAAAGTCTCACCCACAAGGCAGTGGGGTTGTTTTACTTCGGGGTACCCTCCCTTAGCCTTTTACTTTCCCGAGCTTACCTGAAAAGCAGCAGGGCAGCCACAGGCTGTACTGTTTACTTCATACAGTAGCAGGTAAAATAATTACCTGACCTGACATAATGATGATGATGATGATGATGATGAATACTTGTATGTTTCAGTAAAGGTAAAGTACAAGACTTGAATCGGTGTCTGACCACGCAATTTTCCACCCATATGTGCTCGGTCTGTTCGGAATTTGGAGATTTATGTATAGCGTCGCTTCAAGCATCGAAACTCACGATGCGAGGCGACATTCCTCACCTTCTCAGGGTAATACCATGGTACCCATTTCTGCCAACGGCTGGGTCGACCATAGGGGGGGGAGGGGGGGTGTATTTTTTTCAAACCACGAGTACAATTCACACTGCTCCCAGCGGGAATCGAACACGGGTTCTCCAAACATCGGTAGTCGTGTTCGGTGGTTTTCCCAGTGTTTCAGTAAATTTAAGTAAATCAAAGGGTAGAAATTAACATCATCATCATCATCATGTGCCATACCGGTTGGCGTAGGCGATCCCCAGGCGAAGGCGCGCCTCCCAGCACCAGAGCAAGAAGCTGTCAGCGATCCACAGCTGATGGCTTGCACCAGGATCGGTGAACCAAAATCATCCAGACCCTGCTCCACCTCTCCGTGGTGCCTCCAGTAACAGACTAACCTGTCTAGTCAGGCCAAGCGAGCAGGGATCGAAGAGGGAAGATAACCCGGTACTCAAAAATGTCGTGCTGAAGTCGGATGTGTTGGGCCGAAAGGCGCAATTATAAGTTATACTGCAAACCACAATACAACGCAGACACGTCCACTTAACGTCCTTTTAAGGGCGGATGATGAAGAGGAATTCTGCAGTCTACGAATACTCTAGAATACGTTAGTCATCGGGCGAACGCAAGCAAGCATGTCCTTCCACAATCTTCTATCTACAATGCATCGTATCAGTTCTGTTGTTGAGAATTTCTTCTCACGGTACTGGTGTAATACCGACCACATTACCCCAAAAATCATGTGCTGAAGGTCTGTAAAATTTATGGTCACTAACACCATATTCTTTATACGCGACTTGGCGTGACGGGGCTCTTTACTATTTTTTTTACTACAAATTATCTAAGTCTATAAAATAACTCACAGACTACAAATTGCCCACTTTTCTGAGTTAAGCGCGCTGGTGTAGGTTCTCCTGTCCTGTCCATCTCTTGATGTTGTCATCCCTTTTAGTCTTCAACTGAGCCCACCGAAATTTCCTTGAACTGGCCCTCCAAAATGACTCTCGGGTAAGCTACTGTTTCTGCGTATGTGTCATAAAATATATTTGTCTTGTGTTAAATAGTTCTTTATTTATTTGTCTTGTATGTTAAATAGTTCTTTATTTATTTGTTTTGTATTTTAAACATTTCTTTCTTTATTTGTTTTGTATGTTAAAAAGTTCTTTATTTATTTGTCTTGTATGTTAAAAATGTCTTTATTTATTTGTTTTGTATGTTAACAATTTCTTTATTTATTTGTTTTGTATGTTAAATAGTTCTTTATTTGTTTTGTATGTTAAATAGTTCTTTATTTATTTGTTTTGTATGTTAAAAATGTATTTATTTATTTGTTTTGTATGTTAAATAGTTCTTTATTTGTTTTGTATGTTAAAAAGTTCTTTATTTATTTGTCCTGTATGTTAAATAGTTCTTTATTTATTTGTCTTGTATGTTAAATAGTTCTTTATTTATTTGTCTTATTTTAAATATTTCCTTATTTATTTTTAGATTAAAGCGAAAAAAAAAGTCTACAACAAAATTTAGGAGGAAACAAATCATTTTCTTGCAACCCAATGAGAAAGAAACAGCTGGAATATATTGTGACAACAGGAAAACAAAAAAATGAAGGGTTTCAGAGAAAATGAGAGGAAGTATACCAGACAGCTTAGGAAGAAGGTTTTGTAGGAACGCAGCAAATAATTAATAAATAACTAAGGAAATAGAGAGCGGCAGCGAAACATAACAACTTATGACAACTTAACGAGCAGCCATCGAGAGCAGACGGAAATTCGGTTTCCGCCGAAATGTGTTGAAGTGGAACGGCTCGACAGCCACCGCTAACGTAGCATGCTGATTTCTTTGAACAACTTTATCATTGAGTGCCGTCTACGCATTGAATGTTGACTACCGTGGAGAGTCATTCTCTTGCTTTGATAGTGCAGGCTGTCATAGGCTGAATTGTCCATCTTTTGATGTTCTTCGTCCATGTTAGTCTTGTCTGCCTCTGCCTCTTGCTTTGATAGTGCAGGCTGTCATAGGCTGAATTGTCCATCTTTTGATGTTCTTCGTCCATGTTAGTCTTGGTCTGCCTCTGCCTCTTGCTTTGATAGTGCAGGTTGTCATAGGCTGAATTGTCCATCTTTTGATGTTCTTCGTCCATGTTAGTCTTGGTCTGCCTCTGCCTCTTGCTTTGATAGTGCAGGTTGTCATAGGCTGAATTGTCCATCTTTTGATGTTCTTCGTCCATGTTAGTCTTGGTCTGCCTCTGCCTCTTTTACCTTGTATTTTCCCTTCCAAGATTACTTTTAGTAGGCTGCTATGTCCTTTAACATGCCCCAAAAATCTTATTTGTCTTGTTTGAATTGTGTTTAGTAGTTCTCTTTTCATATTTACTTTTTTAAGACTTCATCGTTTGTTTTCTTTCCATCCAATTCTTCCTATTCTTCAATAAACCCACATTTCAAAGGCTTCATTTTTTTTCTGTTTTCTTGTCTAATGTCCATGTTTCCGCACCATACAGGAATGCTGAGAAGATATATCATGTTGCTACTCTTAATTTTAGCCCTGGTGTTATTTGCTGTGATGTCAGTATATTTTTCATGGCATTAAAATTACTTTTTGTAAGTAATAAAAAATGTTTATAAGAAATCATCATCATTATCATCATGTGCCATACCGATTGGCGTAGGCGATCATGTCCTTCCACGATCTTCTATCTACAGTGCATCGTATCAGTTCTGTTTTTGACTGTTTTCCATGCCATGACACCAAGCTATCCAGTATATTCTCTCTTTGTCGTCCGCGATCTCTCTTTCTTTGTATTTTGTCAGTTGTAACCAAGTATTCCAACTTTCTTCTTCTCATGATGTGCCAAAGAAATGTTGATCGCTTCTTTCTGATGTTTTTCAGGAGTTTCCTTTTTACGTTAGCCTCTTTGAGAATTTCTTCATTGCTCTTTTTAGCTGTCCAGGGAACTTTCAACATTCTTCTGAGAAATCCCATCTCTGTAAGAAATTATAAGAAATAAAGAAACAATAAGACAGTTATGGATCTTCACCGCAGTAGAACACGTAAGGAAACAAATTCATTTGTCTGGTTACGTCACATGACAAGACAACTAACAAAGAACAACGCAGCCTCTGACGCAATGAAAGCAACAGGCGCAGAGGGCGTCCTTCAGAAATAGAGATAAACAAAATAATTAAAAGCAGTGACAGCTGAAGCGTACATCCAATGAGCAAATGGACGCAAACAATCTCCCCCTTTCACTGTGAAATGCAAATAAGGAAGAAACGAAAGGGATGAGAATAGAATATTTAATCAGAAAAACAAAATTTGAGGAATCAAAGACAAATGTATAATCTCACAGAGATTAAAAGACCCCTCGTGTTTGTGTTATTTTGAACTTAGCCTATCAAACCAGGGGACTTGTGCATTCCATGTAATCCTTTTGTTTCCTTGGTGAGACCAGATATCCTTCAGAAGCCACGTTCTCTGATAGCCAGTCTCTCTTGAACAACCGCTGCTGAGTTCTCCCTGCATAACAACACGCACTCCAGATAACATCGCCCCGGATCTCTGTCGCTACAGGCATCTCTGCTGGTTTAACGCCGTCTTCACACTTAAGTGAAAATAAATATTTACAAAAGCTTCAGTCACACGCTCTCATTCATCTCAGCTCAGTCTCTTTTTTTCTACCTCGTATGGGTAAAACAGCGACCTCCTTTGAATGGTCTTGTCACAACCTCCATAATGTATTGCTTGCAAGAAACTCAAAGAGCGTCGTGATATAAAAAAAAAAATAGTCCACCTGTCGGATCGAATGTTATGGGAACATGTTTTACGAGATACTGCAATTGGGTGAGACTCGATGAACCGGGGCAGATAGACCGGTACGTTCAATATTAACGTTTAATTTTGATAGCACTGCCACGTCTACTTGGAGGCTGTGATAGATTAACTGGCTTCACTGATTGTGGTTAGGTTTGGAAGTGTTAGCTATGTAGGACTAGTTTTATTTACGTACATATATTGTGTGTGTTGTTTGTTTGTGTTCCTGCTGAAGGCCTATAGAGCAGAAACGTCGTTCAAATTTGTGTCGTCCACCAATCACGTAAAGCTTTTCCCAAACCATTTTTTCTAATTTTTTTTTTTGCATGTCTCCTTTAGGGGATTCGTCGTGCACAGAAAGTGCCGATGTAAGACAATCTGGTCGTGACGGGTAGCAATGGAATGATCGTTATAGGAAGTCTGTTTTAAATAGGAACAACCTAGAGAGATAAGAGAGGGGTGGGGGGTGGGGGGGTGTGAGAGAGCTTCACGAATTAGAAATGACGGACCAGGGCAGAGAGGTCGAAGTATATATGAAGGAGTAGGAATGAAGTCTGAGAGTCTAAGGAGTAGAAATAAAGTCTGGGAGTCTAAGGAATATAAATGAAGTATGGGAGTCTAAGGAATATAAATGAAGTATGGGAGTCTAAGGAGTAGAAATGAAGTCTGAGAGTCTATGGAGTAGAAACGAAGTCCGAGAGTGTAAGGAATATAAATGAAATATGGGAGTCTAAGGAGTAGAAATGAAGTCTGAGAGTCTATGGAGTAGAAATGAAGTCTGAGAGTCTAAGGAATATAAATGAAATATGGGAGTCTAAGGAGTAGAAATGAAGTCTGAGAGTCTATGGAGTAGAAATGAAGTCTGAGAGTCTATGGAGTAGAAATGAAGTCTGAGAGTCTAAGGAATATAATGAAATATTGGAGTCTAAGGAGTAGAAATGAAGTCTGAGAGTCTAAGGAGTAGAAATGAAGTCTGAGAGTCTATGGAGTAGAAATGAAGTCTGAGAGTCTAAGGAGTAGAAATGAAGTCTGAGAGTCTAAGGAGTAGAAATGAAGTCTGAGAGTCTAAGGAGTGGAAATGAAGTCTGAGAGTCTAAGGAGTAGAAATGAAATATGAGAGTCTAAGAAGTAGAAATGAAATCTGAGAGTCTAAGGAGTAGAAATGAAATCTGAGAGTTTAAGGAGTAGAAATGAAGTCTGAGAGTCTAAGGAGTAGAAATGAAGTCTGAGAGTCTAATGAGTAGAAATGAAGTCTGATAAGATGAAACAAAGGGATGAACAATCGAAGTGACACATTTCCACAGCTTGGGACGGGATTCAATATCTAGACCTCTCTGGTGGCAGCAAATAAAACACCAGGTCCCGTATGCACTTGGGAATGTTCAAACGTCTTTGACAAATGCTTACACTATAAAGCAATAGAACATAATAGCCTATGTCAGTTATAGTTGACTAATAGACTCTGTATGTTATAGTTGACAAATAGCCTATGTCAGTCATAGTTGACTAATAGCCTCTGTCTGTTATAGCTGACTAATAGGCTCTGTCAGTCATAGTTGACTAATAGGCTCTGTCAGTCATAGTTGACTAATAAGTTCTGTCAGTCATAGTTGACTAATAGGCTCTGTCAGTCATAGTTGACTAATAGGCTCTGTCAGTCATAGTTGGCTAATAGGTTCTGTCAGTCATAGTTGACTAATAGGCTCTGTCAGTCATAGTTGACTAATAGGCTCTGTCAGTCATAGTTGACTAATAGCCTCTGTCAGTCATAGTTGACTATGTATTTTTCAGCGCCCCTAGAAATACTATTTTTTCTTTTCTTTCGCCATGTATTCTCTTTTTCTACGAATCTGCACCTTTCTTGCTTGAGTTGGAGCTTGAGAGTGTTTCCAAAGATTGCGGTCTGCAACTATGTCTTCCCAGGCTGCAGGGTTTAATCTCAGAGTCTTCGTGTCGCGTTTACACACATCTTCAAATCGAAGTTTTGGGCGGCCCACATTCCTTTTGCCATCTGCCAGTTGTCCGTAGAGTATACCTTTTGGTTGTTGATGTTGTTGTTGGAACAGAACATAAACTAAGCTTAAAAAAAAAAAAAACGTAGTGTACTATTAAGCTAGAGGGGTCCGCGATAGCTCAGTGGTTAGTGAACTGGACTACAAAGGACAAGTCTTAGGGTTCGATCCCAAACGACGGCTTCCGGGTTCACTCAGCCTTAAATGGGTACCGGATTTTTTCTGGGAAAGTAAAGCAGCACGGGCGTAATACCGACCACAATACTCCAAAAATCGTATGCTGAAGGTCTGTAAAATTTATGGTCACTAACACCATATTCCCTATACGCCACTTGGCGTGACGGGGGCTCTTGACTTTACTTTTGACTTACTGTTAAGCTAGAGATCATAGGTCAAGCTAACAAATAGTGTATTGAGATGCTTGTAGACCATACAACTCGTTACCAAAAAGTACAACCAAAGTATCAAAGTGTTTGACAGCCAAATCTAAATGTACACAACACGTAAATAATGCATTAAATTGTGTATATGACGTATAGGGAAATATGGTGTTAGTGACCATAAACTTTACAGAACTTCAGCACATGATTTTTGGGGTAATGTGGTCGGTATTACGTCCGTGCCGCTTTACTTCCCCAGAAAAAGAATCCGATGACAGATATGACTAGGTAGATATTGTACCTTACCTGCCACACATTGCTAAAAGGGTTACCTGGTGCATCATTTCTAGCTTTTTAAAAAAAAAATATGTCCCACTTGAAGCATGGAAGCATTAATCTCTTTCTCATTTTCCTAATTTTTCTCATTTTATTGCTTTCTCTCACTGTAAATGAGTCTGAAATGTGAAACTTCTTGTCACTTATTGAGCGTGACTGAAAGTGGTTCGCTTACTCTTTCACTGATTCGTTTACTCTTACACATGTAATTGTCGTGAATTAGGAGAGTAAACAAGAGAAACATTTGTCATGGATGTGCTTCTAGTTGCGTTGTTATTGATATTATTGTTGTTGATCTTGTTGCTGATGTTGTTGTTGTTGTTGTTGATGTTGTTGATGTTGATGTTGTTGTTGTTGATGTTGTTGTTGTAGATGTTGTTGTTGTTGATGTGGTTGTTGTTGATGTTGTTGATCATGTTGTCGTTGTTATTGTTGTTGTAGATGTTGTTGTTGTTGTTGATGTTGTTGTTGATGTTGTTGATCATGTTGTCGTTGTTTTTGTTGTTGTTTTTGTTGTTGTTGCTGATGTTGTCGTTGTTATTGTTATTACTGTTCTTGTTGATGTTGTTCTTGTTGATGTTGTTCTTGTTGATGTTGTTCTTGTTGATGTTGTTGTTGTTATTGTTATTGTAATTGTTATTATTCTGGTTGTTGTTATTGTAGTTGTTGATGTTGTTGTTGTTGTTGATGTTGTTGTTGTTGTTGATGTTGTCGTTGTTATTGTTATTACTGTTGTTGTTGGTGATGTTGTCCTTGTTGTTGTTGCTGTTGATGTTATTGATGATGATGTTGTTGATGTTGTTATTGTTACTACTACTGTTGTTGTTGATGTTGTTGTTGTTGATGTTGTTGTTTATGTTGTTGTTGTTGTTGTTGATGATGATGTTGTTGTTGTTGCTGTTGTTGATGAGGTTGTTGATGTTATTGTTGTTGTTGTTGTTATTGCTATTGGTGATGCTGTTGTTGATGTTGTCGTTGTTATTGTTGATGATGTTGTTTATGTTGTTGTTGTTGATGATGTTGTTGTTGATGTTGTTGATGCTGCTGTTGATGTTGTTGTTATTGTTGATGTTGTTGTTGTTGATGTTGTTGTTTATGTTGTTGTTGTTGTTTATGTTGTTGATGTTGTTGATAATGTTGTTGTTGATGTTGTTGATGCTGCTGTTGATGTTGTTGTTATTGTTGTTATTGCTATTGTTGATGTTGTTGTTGATGATGTTGTTGTTGTTGATGTTGTTGTTTATGTTGTTGATGATGTTGTTGTTGTTGTTGCTGTTGTTGAGGAGGTTGTTGATGTTGTTGTTGCTGTTGTTGTTGATGTTGTTGCTGTTGTTGTTGATTTTGTTGTTGATGTTGTTGTTGTTATTATAGTTGATGTTTTTGTTGTTGATGTTGTTGATGTTGTTGTTGATGTTGTTGATATTGCTGTTGATGTTGTTGTTATTGTTGTTATTGCTATTGTTGTTGCTGTTGTTGATGTTGTCGTTGTTATTGTTATTACTGTTGTTGCTGCTGATGTTTTTGTTGATGTTGTTGATGTTGCTGTTGATGTTTTTGTTGTTGCTGTTGTTATTGTTTTTGCTGTTGATGATGCTGATGTTGTTGTTGTTATTGTTGTTGTTTATGTTGTTGTTATTGTTATTGTTGATGTTGTAGTTGTTGATGTTTTTGTTGTTGCTGTTGTTCTTGTTGTTGTTGCTGTTGTTGTTGTTATTGTTGTTGGTGTTGTTATTACTGTTGTTGTTGATGTTGTTGTAAATGTTGTTGTTGCTGGTTGTTGTTGTTGTTATTGTTGTTGATGTTGGTATTGGTGTTGTTGCTGTTGTTATTGTTGTTGCTGTTTCTGTTGTTATTGTTGTTGCTGTTGTTATTGTTGTTGTTGTTGCTGTTGTTATTGTTGTTGCTGTTTTTATTGTTGTTGCTGTTTTTATTGTTCATGATTTTGTTGTTGTTGTTGTCGTTGATGTTGTTATTGATGTTGTTGTTGTTATTGTTGTTCCTGTTATTGTTATTGTTGTTGTTGCTATTATTGTTGTTGTTTTTGCTGTTTTTGATGTTGTTGTTGTTGTTATTGTTGTTGCTGTTATTATTGTTGTTGTTGATGTTGCTGTTGTTACTGTTGTTATTGTTGTTATTGTTGTTGTTGATGTGTTTGTTGTTGCTGCTGTTATTGTTGTTGTTGATGATGTTGTTCTTTTGATGTTGTTGTTGTTATTATTGTTGTTGTTGTGATTGTCGTTGTTATTATTGTTGCTGTTGTTGTTGTTGATGTTGTTGATTTTGTTGTTGTTGCTGCTGTTGATGATGTTGTTGTTGTTGTTCATGATGTTGTTGTTATTAAAGTTGCTATTAAGTTATTATTGTTTTTTTAATGTTGTTGTTATTGCACTCTTTCAATCCCGAGAAACCAACACTCGCAATTTGTGCTAAACTAGTTTCTTTATTAGTGGATCGCATTGCACCTGTTTTGCACCTTGGGATCACACGTATCTTCATTTAGCAAAATATTCGTTTGGATTTGCTTCCAAACGTTTATATATGACATATTCCATTATATAAAAGAAAAGTATTTGTCTCGCACAGGTTGTGGCAGGCACAAAACTCCAGAAGAATCTGGTCGTTGTCATTTATTTTACCAACTCCAAAACGACCGAGACAAGTTGGCCACGAACCGTCTGCGCCAACTCTAGTAGCGAGGGAATCAATAACAACTTATGCAAAGCAAGAGAGAAGGCTGAATGCATTCCATATGCGATGTCTGAGTTGTTTTCTTGGTATAACCTTGAAGGACAAAGTAACAAACGTGGAGGTCATCACTCACACAGGCCTTCCGAACATCTACACGCTGCTCAAACAACGCAGGATACGGTGGCTTGTGACGACGTACACCGTATGAAAGGTGGCCGCATATCAATATATATACTCAGTGGACAACAAGCAGGTGGCAAATGAACTTATTTACGTTATTTGATTTATAGACATGTATAAACGTGACATGAAGACTCTGACATAAACCCTGCAGCCTTGGTAGAAATTGATACAGATCGCAATCTTTGGAAACACACTATAAAGTTTGAACTTAAACAAGAATGGTTTACATATACACAGATGGCTCTGCTACGAATGTCACCAGAAATGGAGAGGGAGGTGTGTTCTTGACGCTGAATAACCAGGACGAGATCACAAAGTCAATAGCTACTGGGAAATTCTCAAACAACTTTAAAGCGGAAACTGAGGCCATCAGAGATGCTGCAAAACTGGCTACTCAACACAAAAATAACATGCACAATAAATTGGTGATTCTGACTGATGCACTGTTAGTACTAACAGCTCTAAAATGCCACAGGAACAATGAACTAGATGACTTGAGAACAATCCTAGACCAACTATGCAATAACTTCCAGAGAGTAGTAATTCAGTGGATACCATCACACTGTAATATACACGGGAACGAACGAGCAGACAAATTAGCTAAAGAGGGAGGGAGATTACCACAAGAGAACCATCCGCTCAGTTATGATGAAGACATATCCATCCTCAAAGGTCAGTACCATGAAAAATGGAAACGAGAACACCCAAAGCATAACGAGAGTGACGGATACCACCAACTATCAAGGAGGGATCAAGTCATCATACTTCGCCCACGCACTGGCTACAGTAGAATGAGAAATCACATGTTCACCAAATTCATAATAGGTAAAACCAGCCTATGCCACTGTGCACTGGACAATATGACTACAAATCATGTTCTACAGGTTTGCCCCCAGTACACAGACCTGAGAAGAGCAATGTAGTCCACACCGACCTCCCTGGAAGAGAAACTATATGGGGCAATCGAATCACTTAAACAGACAGCTGACTTCATGAAAGAGTCTGGAATCCTACTCTGATTGAGTCTTGATATCATAGAGAGAGAGAGAGAGAGAGAGAGAGAGAGAGAGAGAGAGAGAGAGAGAGAAAGAAACAAAAAGGGTTTACATCAAAATAGAATACACGGCGAAAGAAAAGAAAAATAACATTTCTAGGAGCGCTGAAAAATCCATAAGCATCTATTACTGACTGAGACTACCACTACAACTACTACTACTACAACTACTACCACTACTACAACTACTACCACTACTACAACAACTACTACAACTACTACTACTACTACTACCACTACTACTATCACAACCACTACAACTACCACTACTACTACCACTACAACTACTACTACTACCACTACTACTACTACTAGCACTACTACTACTACTACCACTACCACTAATACTACTACCACTACTACTATTACTACTACTACTACTACTACTACCACTACAACTACTACTACTATTACTACTACCACTACTATCAAGACAACTACTACTACTACTACTACTACAACCACTACTACTACTACTACTACTACTACTACTACACTACTACTACCACTACCACTACTACTACAACTACAACTACAACCACAACCACAACTACTACTACTACTAATACCACTACTACTATACTACTACCACTACTACTACTACCACTACTACTACTACCACTACCACTACTACTAGTACCACTACAACAACTACTACTACTACTACCACCACTACTACTACTACTACCACTACTACAACCACTACTGCTACTACTACCACCACTAATACTACTACCACTACTATTACTACTACTACTACTACTACCACTATTAATACTACTACTACTACTACTAGTACAGCTACTACCACCACCACTACCACACCACCACTACCACACCACACCACTACTACCACCACTACCACACCACCACTACTACTACTACCACTACCCCTACTACAACCACTACCACTACTACTACTGCTACTACAGTGTGTATGTAATGTTTGTGCTCACAACTGTCTTGACAAAAAAACAAGGTTTCACTTTCCTGTGTAACGAGTCTTCCCCAAACTTTGATGTTTCGTAAAGGCTTTTCTTCTGAAGTGGCTCTACTACCACCATTACCATAGTCTGCCAGATCGGAGAACAGAAACTGTAAAAGACTAAGTCCCTTTTACTTAAAAAAATACGAGCGCCTCAATAACTTAATAGATAACGATAGTGCCCGACAGCTGTTGTGTTGCCAGAGTGTATTTGGGAATGTTCATTTTGCTCATTACAGGAAGGGAAGCATATCAGGACATACTGTATACAGTCTCATCAAAATTCAACAAATACAGCAATAAATAGATTACAGGAACTGGATATCTGTACACGTGTAAGATAAAGACACCCCTAGACAGTACAAGTCGACTCTTCAGATGAGGTTCTTATCAACAGGGAGCGATTTATCTTACAGTTAACCACAGGGGGTGATCAAGTCGTCAACGAATTTTCTGCTAAATAGAAATATTTTCTAAGGCCAAAGTGGTATGTTGTTTTATTTAGAATAATAACATGCCAGATTTTAAAAGCTTTACGGGCAACTTGAATAATAAATATTTGGCCTGATAGAAAACAGTTATTTATAATTTACATTTATTGTTTCCGGATTTTTTATTGACTAGAATCTCATTATTTTATTTGATGCTTAATCTGGGTAGGGAAAGAAAGTAGGGAATTAATACAAATGGAAGAATAGACCCAAAAAAAATTATTGGATCTGATCTGATTTACTTATTATAACGTCAACAGTCAGCTTTAGTTCGGTGACTGGGTTTTTATTTTCTTACATTTGTTCGTCGACAAATTTCTCTTCATCGTTTGCCGTTAAGAAGGCGTTAAAGGGACGAATATACGTTGTTTTATGGTTTACGTCTAACTGATAGTTTCGTCTTTCTATCCAACACACGCGAGTGCGTACGAGATGTTTGGGTACTGGAATGTCTGTATCTCAGATCCCTACTCGCTTAGACAGACTAGTTAGTCGGTTACTAAAGCCTCCACAGGAAGGTGAGATCATAATCACCTGGTGGCGCAAACAGTCAGCTATAAGTCACCACTTACGGCTTACAGCCCTCGTACTGTCTGGTGACTTGGCCTCAATGACACGTTTACACGAGCTTGCGCTGCATAAAAAAAATATATCAAGTTCTGCAACTGGATTGTTGTATACATTTAACCTTACATAATTCAGAACATGAAGTACAGAAGAAATAAAGAAAGAAAGAAAGAAAGAAAGGAAGAAGAAAGAAAGGAAGGAAGGAAGGAAGGAAGGAAGGAAGGAAGGAAGGAAGGAAGGAAGGAAGGAAGGAAGGAGGAACAAAACGAAAGAAAAATCCCTTGTCACGTCTCAGACGTGAAGTATCTAGAATATGCTGTTATTGCTCACACTTAAAAGACCAACAGTACATGCGATGTGGCCAGCACTACGCCGTGCCGCATTTCTCTTTCTGGCCCCTACAACATGCTCACAGTAGACCCGGTTCACTAACCTCTACTCTCTCACTTCTCCCTATAAACGCGTTGGTTCATATTAATTAAAGATTAAAGAAGACATGCATTCACTTAATAGTTGTTAATTTACTTACATTTCATGTTAATTAATGACATCAGTTTATTGAGCTATTTTAGGAAATGTAGTTAGTATAATCTTTTAATAAGTTTAGATAGCTCATTAATTTAATTACTTTATTTATATCTTTGCTGATCTTCAAAATAACCATCGTCTTCTTCAAATTTTTCTTCTTCTAATGTTTCCCTGACAGCGATTATGTGAGAGCAGGTAATCGATAACAATATGTCAAACCAGGAGAAGGCGAGTTCCTTCCTTCTTGTCGTTGACCCGATGAGAATCAAAGGAATTGATGTTCTCCGCATTATCAGCCCTTTATCATCATCAAGTATCGGGCCTGCTGGCGTAGGTGATCGTGTCTCTCCACAACTTTCGATCTTGACAGTTATTTATCATTTCTGTTGTTGACCTTCTGCCAAGCCATTCTCTTAAGCTGTATGGTATTTTTTCTCTTTACTTCCCTCTATCTCTTCAAACCCCAATTTTCCAAGTTGTTACAATATATTCCAGTTGTTCTCATCTCATTACATGACCAAAAAATGATGATTGTTTCTTCCTAATATTGGAAATTAGCTCTCTTTTTGCTTTGGCCTCTTTCAGAACGTTTTCATTGCTCTTCTTAGCTGTCCATGGTATTCTCAACATTCTTCTGTAAAACCACATCCGTCCTTAGAAGGACGTTAAATGGGCGTAGATACGCTGTGTTGTAGTTTGAAGTACAACTGTAATATTTGCGTCTTTTCGCCCAACACATCGGACTTTAGCTTATTTTTGAGTACCGGGTTATCTCCCCTCTTTGATCCCCGATCGCTTGCCCAGATTAAACAGGTTCGTTTGTTTCTGGAGGCGCCACGAAGGGGTGGAGCAGGGTCCGGATGGTCCTGGCCTAAGCCATGAATTGTGGGTCGCTGACAGAATTCAACTCTGCTGCTGTGAGGCGCCTTTTCCTCGGAACGGGTTCGAGTCACTGTAGAGTCATAGTAATTCAGAGTCGAACATCTCGCGACGACTGTACTAGACAACCTTTATTCTTTTGTCTTATAAGTCTTACCTTTCGCCCCAAAATCACGTAGGCCCCAGCAAATTAGAAATTAGAAATGTGGTAAAAACAGTTTTTTTTTTTGTTTTGTTTTTTATGTTTTTTAAACCTAAGGCAAGAGATAGTTTGAAGTTGTTTTCTTCTGCAGTCGCGTTTTCGAATGCTTTTAAATATTCTCCTTATCTATAATTTTCTAGACACTTTCTCCGTTTGTTTATTTTGATTATCTCTGCCTCACCCCCACGTAACGCTTTTAAATCATTTTGTGGAAAGCGTTAAGTTGCTTTTGTCTAGTCACGAACCTAAATTATTGAATTTGATGTTTACATTGTTGAGTGAGTTGAATTAATTCAGTTATTAGAATCAATATGTGATTTAGGATGCTAAATTATTTCAGCAATTCACAAAAATGACTTTAATTAGTTACATTAGTTCTTTAATTAAATTAAATCAATGCTTGTAATTATTATTTATTTCGCTATGTTTATTTACTCTTTTGCACGATTATTATTGAAGGTCAGTGACACTTGCAGGTACAACGGAGATTGTGTTCCGTGCGGAAATCTGCCTTTAATCAGGCAATATATTGGAACATGGAAAAATACTCTCCGAATATAATATCAAAGGTTTAAAAATAAAGATCAAAATAAGTGATAGAAATAAATGGTTAATGTCGGAGATTAGAAAAAGTAAGGGGAACAATACAGAAAAGGAAACGTGGTAGGCAACACAAAATGAACTTACAGTGAACGCAAAAACTTAGGGCCAGGAGTGGCAGTAAATTAAAAAATGGTACCTGAATGATTAAAGCAATTTATTTTTATATGATATGATAATACTATGGACTGCGAATAAAACTGTTATTTATTCCATCTAACTTCCCTTGACTTGTCCATGTTTGTGAAGTTTTGTCGGCTTATTCGAGGAACAGAAAATGATACCAAAATAAGGATATCAAAAGCAAGAGGAGCTTTCATTGCACTGGGAAACATATGGAAATCCAAAGAAATTAGGTTAAATACAAAAATAAAAATGTTCAACTCAAATTTTAAGGCGGTCCTATTATATGACTGTGAAACATGGAGAACAACAAAATTGACAATCACGAATATACAGACTTTCGTTAGTGGATGCTAACGCAGAATAAAAGGACAAAATCACTAACATAGAATTATGGAAATGTACCAGTCAAATACCAGTGGATAAAGAGATACAGCAAAGACGATGACGCTGGATAGGACACACACTACGGAAGCCAACTGAGAGTATTACACAACAGGCCCTTTTTTGGAATCCCCAGGGGAAAAGACAAAGAGGAAGACCAAGGAATTCTCGGAGAAGACAGATAAAAGCAGAGATGAAGATGATGGGGAAGACATAGAATAATCTTAAAAGAATGGCAAAAAACAGAATGACTTGGAAAGTGTTTGTTGAAGACCTATGCTCCACAGGGAGCTAAAAGATAGAAGAATAGAAGAGAAGGAAGAAGAGGAAGATTCCTTGAGATGCGGTGGCTGAGTAGCTAGTGTGCTCGCTTCCTGACCAGAGGAGTCCAAATTCGACTCCTAAACGTGGTGGAGATTTTAGAGTCGAAAAGGTTAAGGAGTTCATCGAGCTTCTAAAATTTGGTACCAGACATTTTTTTTAATTTTCGGGATGTAAATACCCTCCACATCACCCAAAAATGCATCGTGGTCATAGAAAATATGGCAACTAACAACCATATCCCACATACAACTACCGAAATAGGGGAGAAAACCTTTATCTTTAACAAAGACCTTCATCATCATCATCATCATCATCATTGAGTGCCGTCTCTGAATCGAAGATTGGCTACCATGGAGCGCTATTCCACTCTGTCTCCTGCTTTGATGGTGCACATTGTCACAGGTTGACGTGAACATCTTTTGATGTTACCCGTCCATGTTAGTCTAGGTCTGCCTCTGCCTCTTTTACCTTGTATTTACCCTTCCAATATTACTTGTATTAGGCTGTTGTGTCTTTTAACGTGCCCCAAAAATTTCATTTGTCTTGTTCTAATTGTTTCAGTAGTTCTCTTTTCATTTTAGGTTGTTTTAAAACTTCATCGTTTGTTTTCTTTTCTTTACATCCAAACAAAGACCTTAGAATAATTTCTCAATTCGAATAGATGGAATGTTGAAGGGGAGATAACACTTCCTTCTGTTTCCAGAGTTTACACCAAATACCAGTGTAGGGACACACATAATCTGTACAAATATTCAAACATCACAACCTTTGACCCCTCAAAAACGCGATTTATCACACTTGGGGTGTCAGGGTAGAGAACACTCTGACCGATAAGGAACTCGACTTACCCTCGGTTCCTGACCTCCTGTTGTGCAAGCGGTAGTCAATGTATCAGGTGGCATTCCAAGGTCGTCGTAACAAAACCTGACACCCCCCCCCTCCCCCCCCCCACCCGCGGTGTAGCTTGGATGAACAAATCCTGACTGGTTACCAGAACTCTTTGAACTTAGAAGGAATGTAATATTAAAATTATAAGGAATCTATCTATCTTTTGACTGTTCGTGCCATAGTTGGCCCATAGAGCATACACCAGATACTCTTTCTCTTTTTCTAAATTTTCTTTCTAGTAGTCTCAATCCTTGCAAAGATCTTTTATCAAATCTTGCAATTTGTCTCTATTCTGAGCAAGTATCTCACTCTCAATGAGGGAGCCGATTCCTGCTGCTCCTGCCTCTCTCATCAATGTTCTTCTCAGTGTCTCTCTGTGTCGACCTCTTTTCCTCTTACCTGTTGTTTCCCACACGAGGGCTTGCTTTGTTATTCGGTTATTATCTCTTCTCATCACATGTCCAACATATGACCATCGTCTTTTCTTGATTACTGAAGATATTAGTGGTTGATTGACGATCTGATTATATCCGCCTTCAGCAAACAAGGACACTGGGTTGAGTTCCATCTGCGATCCCGACGCGCTTAGCCAGAATAGATAGTATGTAGGTCTTTTTATCGATCGCTATTCTTTAACATTAAATCTCCTTCTCTCCAATCTAGGCTATTGTACTTGAGGGTTATAAACCTTCTTCGTTAGTCTTTTAATATTTAGTTGCCCTGGGTAATTTCACTGTTTTATGTAAAATTATATGTATGTTGATTTTAAAGTTGTTCTCGTCTTCTTGTACAGTATTCAGCTCCATATGCTAGGACTGGCTTCGTGAAACATAGAATGGTCTTCCTTAACTTTTAATTTCAAGGATGGATTACGATGCTCGTGTGGCCACCGTTGCCCTAACCACCGCGAGGGAAGAAAAGAATAGAACACCTGACACGAATATCGTAAGTTGCGACTAAGGGGGCTAGAGTCGAGGACTTCGCCGGTACTACGGAGTCCAGCCATCAGAGCTGAAGCTATCATTAGTGCTTTCGCTTTTGTATGGGGGGCGTGCTTCATACTGGTAAACCTGTTGAGGTTGGAGATCTGAACACTATGGAGTTGTCTAGTAAAAAGTAAAGAGCCCCAGTCACAACAGGTGGCGTATAGGGAATATGGTGTTAGTGACCATACATTTTACAGACCTTCAACACATGATTTTTTGGGTAATGTGGTCGGTATTATGCCCGTGCCGCTTTACTTTCCCAGAAAAAAATCCGGTACCCATTAAAGGCTGGGTGAACTCGGAAGCTGTCGGTTGGGATCGAACCCTACCCTTTGTCCTTAGTAGTCCAGTTCACTAACAACTGAGCTATCGCGGCTCCCTATGGAGTTGTCTATTGTGCAATAAAAAAGATCTGTCGACTAAACTAAAATGGGTTCGTAACATTGACACGAAGGAAGTTCTCAAAGAGACCAACACAAAGAGGCAGCACTTAAAAAAACATCAGAAAGAAACAATCAACATTTTTCGGGCACATCATGAGAAGAGGAAAGTTGGAATACTTGGTTGCAACTGGTAAAATACAAGGAGAGAGTGACCGTGGACAATAAGGGAAAAAAATACTAGATAGCTTGGTGTCTTTACATGGAAAACAGTCAACAACAGAACTGATACGATACACTGTAGATAGAAGATTGTGGTAGGACATGATCGCCTACGCCAACCGGTATGGCACATGATGATGAACATTGACAAGGGCTTCATTATTTGGTATGCAGAATGTGACTGAGGTCATCTGCGACTCAGTGCTTACAACAACTGTCCTCAGCTTAATATAAAAAAAAAAGCTAGAGCAGTTACACAACATTGTTATCAGTAAACCGTAATAACTCACCACCAGAAAAATAAATGGAAAGCTCTGTAAACAACACAACACATTTATTAACTTAATCCTAAGAGGTTTGTTTGTCGTTTCTATGTTTCCCCAAACAACGGCCAGAATGTGCAGTTAGGCAATTATTCAGTTAATCAAGAACGTCAAATATTTAACTTTGTGCAAGGCGATTTATTATCCGTTGAAAGACGTCACAGCGCCATTAAGAGTATGCGATTTATTTATATTAGCTTCTTGCTTCAGAAGTCCTTTGGTAACGGATAGGGTTATCAAGATAAACAGGAACATGGATTATAAGTAAGTAGAGACCCCGCCACCCTAAATGGCGTATAGGGAATATGGTGTTAGTGACCATAATTTTTACAGACCTTCGGCACATGATTTTTGGGGAAATGTGATCGGTACTACGCCCGTGACGCTTGACTTTCACACACAAAAAATCCGGTACCCATTTATGGCTGGGTGAACCTAGAAGTCGTCGATCAGGATCGAACCCGACCTCATGTTCTTAGTAGTTAAGTTACCTAACCACTGAGCTGTCGGGGCTCCGACATGGAGTATACGAATGGTTATTTGGTTGGTTTCTCTTCATTCTCATTGGTAATTTATTTTGCGATCATGGCTCATTCAGACTAGGACTCCGGACTCTCTTATGAAGGCAGCTGTCTGTTTAAGTGATTCGGTTGCCCCGTATAGTTTCTCTTCCAGTGAGGTGGGCGTGGGCCACATTGTCCTCCTCAGGTCTGTGTGCTAGGGGGCAATTTTTTAGAACGTGTTTAGTTGTCATGTTATCCAGGGTACAGTGTCACTGGCGTGTAGTTCTTATTTTGAGTTAGGTGAACATGTAGTTTCTCATTCTCTTGTGGTCGATGCGAAGGTAGTTAATGTTAGATTCATAGTTCATATATTTGTAATTTATCTACAACTGTCCTCGTTTATAGAATGAGGTGAAAGTAAATAAATAAGCTTAAGTGTAACTTTAAAGAGAGACAAACATAAAAACTGCTCGTTGTAGAAGTACTTCGATGAAGGAACACAATCAACAAGATAAAGAGAAATAATGCTAGAAACACTTTATAAGAATGTTGTTGTTGCTGTTGTTGTTGTTGTTGTTGTTGTTGTTGTTCTTGTTGTTGTTGTTGTTGTTGTTGCGTTCGCCAGCTTTCAACTCTGACGAAGTCCCTAGTGACTAGGAACTGAATTTTGCGTGTTAATCCATAAGAATGAAACAAGATCAACAAAAAAAAGCATCAAAAACTTTCGAAAAAAAACTCCAGAACAGAGAGGATGTTGGAGATTAAGGAAGAGATGGATAGACGGAATAAAAGTCAAAATACAAGAATTAAAACATTTCTATCCTAACAGCGTCAAGAAACACCCAGCAACGACAAAAGGAAACATGACTAAAAACAACAAGCAATACATCTACGGACATAAAATTATATGATACATTCCTCCACTTATCCTGCGAGGCTTCATGGCAGCAACAGATAGAAAAAAGAAAAAAAATGTCAGAGAAAGAGAGTGGTTATTTTGTTATCTTATCAAATATCTCTTAATGCACTTTAAGATATTTCTCTAGCTTCTGTTTCCTTAATCTTCACAACTACAACTCTTCAATTCATTATTTTGCCTCACATTTACTTTGGCAATCCAATTGTTCTATGTTTTCTTTTGCCCCACACCAGGACTCCATCGTATTCAGCCCTCGCCTTATCATCGCTGATTTCATGACCTCCAGGACCACCCTACCGATTTTCACCTGAACAGATATATATATATCCTTTTTTTTTTAAATTACCAACCCTCAACATAAAATATGGCAGACAAAGGGCACCCGAGAGCGGTAAATTGTAACTTAAGGATGTAATGTAATATTGGCACTGTTGTCTACCATGGGAAACTAAAGAAATCGGCAGTGATCTACAATATCTTGTCGTGCCTGGCCGCTGATCTTGTGGTTACCGAACGTGGATCAGCTTAACGCAGGTTACGGTCGACCTTTAACCTGGGGCCAGGTTATGGCTGCAAAACAATAAACATGATCGTGTTGGTCACATTGTCAGGGTCGTCTGCTACAGCATTTTCTTCTTTTAAATGTAATGTCTTCAAATGACGCTAACTGTAGACGTGGATAGAAGGACGTATATTACTAAATAAATTACTAATTCATTCTGTCTGTCTGTCCGCCCGCCCGCCCGTCCGCCCGTCCGCCCGTCCGTCCGCCCGTCCGTCCGTCCGTCCGGCCGACCGACCGACCGACCGACCGACGACCGACCGTCCGACCGTCCGACTGTCTGTCTGTCTGTCTGTCTGTCTGACTGACTGACTGACTGACTGACTGACTGACTGACTGACTGACTGACTGTCTGTCTGTCTGTCTGTCTGTATACTTTATAAATATTAATAATGGTAATACCATTATATATGCTTTATATAACTTTATGTTAGCCTACTGAATATAATGTATGTTTTTATTTATTATGTCAGCGGTTGCCCAGACCCCAAACCAGTATACGCCACTGCATAAATCCAAGCTTACAAAAAAGACAAAACTTATCTATTTTGAAAGAGCTTAGAATTCCAGAAAATTGATTGTTAATGAACATAAAAACAAGGAAACATGAACTATTTTCTGTTTGTAAACTTTCTCCCAAGTCAATGTGTATGGTAGCTATTCCTTCTTCAAGTGGGTCGATTGGAAAAGGTCAAACTGCGTTTCTGAACCCACGACAGCTTTATCTATACGCCAAAGGTCTGCCACTACACTACTTGATTCATTATGCTGTTTGCACGCCATAAGACGAAAAAATATAAAAGAAAAAAGAAAAGGAAAGAAAAAAAGAGAAATGAAAGAAAAAGTAAAATTTTACTTTTCACACCTTACAGCATATGTGAGTATGTTGCAAGTGGCCACATTTTACTATGAACTACGGTATTTGTCCTGTATGATGCTAGTGGTCACATTTTACTATGAACTACGGTATTTGTCCTGTATGATGCTAGTGGTCACATTTTACTATAAACTACGGTATATGTCGAGTATGTTGCTAGTGGCCATATTTTACTATGAACTACGGTATTTGTCCTGTATGATGCTAGTGGTCACATTTTACTATAAACTACGGTATATGTCGAGTATGTTGCTAGTGGCCATATTTTACTACGACCTAAGGTATATGATGAGTATGTTGATAGTGTCCACATTTTACTATGAACTACGGTATATATTGAGTATGTAGCCACATTTTACTATGACCTACGTTATATGTGGAGTATGTTACTAGTGTCCAGATTTTACTACGACCTTCGGTATATGAGTATGTTGATAGTTGCCACATTTTACTACGACCTACGTTATATGTGGAGTGTGTTGCTAGTAGTCACATTTTACTTTGACATACCGTATAATTGTCGGGTTATGTGGTTGGTGCAATACGCCAGGCCGCTTGAGTTTCTTATAAAAATGTGGAATTCATTTAAATATATCTATCTTTTAGTATTGTATCTATGGGCCAATGGATTTTCCTTAGTCTACTATATTCAGTGCAATCTTGAAGTATGTGTTCAGCAGTCTGGGGTGCCTGTCCACATGTACAAGTAGTTGATGTGCCGATTTTGAATTGTGTATACACATGACTATGGAATCGATTGTGTCCTGTTCTGAGGCGTATAATGATAATCTGTTCATATCTATTCATATTATGAAAGGCATCCTGATTTGGGGCCTGTGGTCCTCTGATTGATTTGATTATCTGTTTCTTATGATGGTATGTAACCGGTGTATCTAGTTGACTCATTTAAATGACGTCGAAGGAGTTGATAAAGGACTGCTGAACATCTGCTACAATCACGCCCATCATTTGATGAACAGAGAAGACTCGTATGGCCATCATTAGTACCATATTGGGACAAGCTGTATGGTGATGTCACAAGCCTTGAGCTATTGAGTAGTTAGTCGAAGGCCCCGGTATCACTGCAAACGAATTAAAATCCATAATTGCTGAACCGCCAGTGCCAGTGAAATCATCCGAAATAACATTTAATCTCATTCAAAGATCCAAAGAAAGGCAGCTGCAGTCCCCATCATAGCAGACACAGCACACGCCAAAAGACACAAGGCGTAGCCGCACTGAAAGAGAACACAGCCGAACTGTCCTTCGACATACGATATCATAATTTATCGTAAGCAATCGGAATGCCAAAACACGATTCGGATGAAAAACACAGCTCACGGTGCACACAGAACACTAAACTCGGTAGCTCAGACAGCAAGCCGGACTTGGAATATGAGGAAGCTGCAACAAGGAACACTTTTCAGAGCTTCAACGGTTCCTGCCGCCTATCCGCCATATTGCCCGGAAGAGCTATTGAGTGTTTTCATCGAATTTATTAATATAGACGTTTGAGGTGTACGCAGAAGAAGATCAGGTTGGAACCTGACCATTTGTTACTAGTAGTTCAATTTACTAACCATCTAGCTAACGCAGCTTTGGTCTCTGTATTAAAATTAAACTAAAATCTCTCTTTGATGTGGTCGACTATGTGCCTGTTATGAAACAGTTTACAACTAAAACATAAACAGCAATTAAAGCCAAAATACGATTCTATTTATTTGCATCCAGTTACAAAGCTAAAACGGGAGCCGCGATAGCTCAGTGGTTAGTGAACTGGGCTACAAAGGACAAGAGGTAGGGTTCCATCCCAACCGACGGCTTCCGGTACACCCAGCCTTTAATGGGTACCGGATTTTTTTCTGGGAAAGTGAAGCGGCACGGGCGTAATACCGACCCCATTGCTCCAAAAATCATGTGCTGAAGGTCTGTAAAATCTATGGTTACTAACACCATATTCCCTATACGCTTCTTTGCGTGACGGGAGTACTTTACTTTTTAACAAAGCCAAAAAATCATTTTCACAGTGCGAAACTCAATTTGAAACAACAAGCGCAACTAAATCACAACAACTGAAGTCACAAATCATTAAGTACTCCCCTCTACCTCCTTTACAGGGCACATGTTCAGTGTGGAATATTTAATAATCAATTATAACCTAATAGCAAGCAATTACCCAATGTTATGCCTATGGGGTTTCTGTAATTATGACAGACCTGGAAGAAAGAGACAATATAATTCAATTTGTTGCTTCTTTGTATTTTTTAAATGTTGCTGGAAAGGAAAGCTGGATATAGCGATTGATGATTGAGAGAAGGTGGGTTCGATTCCACAGGCGGTGGGATTTTTTTTTTCATAAATCGAAACCATGGTTTCTTCTTGGCTTTACCCTCCCGTGCTATCTGGGGAGTGAGATCTGATGTTTAGTCATCACTGGGTAGTGAGATCTGATGTTTAGTCATCTCTGGGTAGTGAGATCTGATGTTTAGTCATCTCTGGGGAGTGAGATCTGATGTTTAGTCATCTCTGGGTAGTGAGATCTGATGTTTAGTCATCTCTGGGGAGTGAGATCTGATGTTTAGTCATCTCTGGGGAGTGAGATCTGATGTTTAGTCATCTCTGGGGAGTAAGATCTGATGTTTAGTCATCTCTGGGGAGTGAGATCTGATGTTCAGTCCTCTTTGAGGAGTGAGATATGATGTTTAATCATCTCTAGGTAGTTAGATCTGATGTTTAGTCCTCTCTGGAGAGTGAGATCTGATATTTAGTCCTCTCTGGAGAGTGAGATCTGATGTTTAGTCTTCTCTGGGTAGTGAGATTCGATGTTCAGTCCTCTATGGGTAGTGAGATCTGATGTTTAGTCCTCTCTGGGTAGTGAGATCTGATGTTTAGTCATCTCTGGGTATTGAGATCTGATGTTTATCCCTCTCTGGGTAATGAGATCTGATGTTTAGTCATCTCTAGGTAGTGAGATCTGATGTTTAGTCCTCTCTGGGTAGTGAGATCTGATGTTTAGTCATCTCTAGGTAGTGAGATCTGATGTTTAGTCCTCTCTGGGTAGTGAGATTCGATGTTTAGTCCTCTCTGGGTAGTGAGATCTGATGTTTAGTCCTCTATGGGTAGTGAGATCTGATGTTTAGTCCTCTCTGGGTAGTGAGATCTGATGTTTAGTCATCTCTGGGTATTGAGATCTGATGTTTATCCCTCTCTGGGTAATGAGATCTGATGTTTAGTCATCTCTAGGTAGTGAGATCTGATGTTTAGTCCTCTCTGGGTAGTGAGATCTGATGTTTAGTCATCTCTAGGTAGTGAGATCTGATGTTTAGTCCTCTCTGGGTAGTGAGATTCGATGTTTAGTCCTCTCTGGGTAGTGAGATCTGATGTTTAGTCCTCTCTGGGTAGTGAGATCTGATGTTTAGTCCTGTCTGGGTAGTGAGATCTGATGTTTATCCCTCTCTGGGTAATGAGATCTGATGTTTAGTCATCTCTAGGTAGTGAGATCTGATGTTTAGTCCTCTCTGGGTAGTGAGATCTGATGTTTAGTCATCTATAGGTAGTGAGATCTGATGTTTAGTCATCTCTAGGTAGTGAGATCTGATGCTTAGTCATCTCTATGTAGTGAGATCTGATGTTTAGTCATCTCTAGGTAGTGAGATCTGATGTTTAGTCCTCTCTGGGTAGTGAGATTTGATGTTTAGAGATCGCTAGGTAGTGAGATCTGATGTTTAGTCCTCTCCGTAAACGGCGAAAAGCATGTCTAGTGAGCATTTTGTACGCATTAAAAAGGCTCTTCTTTTACTTCTTCTGCTTTTTTTCCTTATTCATTTTTCTTTAAGCGTCGATGGGAGATATAATTTCCGGTCTTTTGCTCTTCTGTTCACCTCTGCTGCTGTTATGTTTCCTTGTGCTTTAAATATTCCATCAATCCATTTTTTTAGTGGTCGACATTTGGGTCTGGTGTTCTCGAAACGTTTATTGAGGGCTCCTTGTGTTTTGATTACTCTGTCTTGTCCCGTGGCTAAACCATTTTATCTGTTGTTTCTGTATATATTATATGGCGGGGGCTATTCCTAGCTTTTTTCTCAGTTCTTCAATCCTGATCTTGTTTCTCAGGCTGTTTGCTGTCATTCGGCTGACACACTTCATCCCTTGGCAGTTTGAAATCAACAAGAGTAGTTAAAAGACAATTAGGGGCATGTTAAAAGACACAACAGCTCCAAAAAAGTAAAATTGGAAGGGAAAATGCAGGGTAATATAAGCCGAAGTAGACCAAGACTAACATGGACGAGTAACATAAAAAAAAATGGACAAGTCAGCCTTTGACAATCTGCACCATCAAAGCATGAGACAGAGTGGAATGGCGCTCCATGGTAGCCAACTTCGATGTGGAGATGACAATCGATTATGACAATGCAAAACCCAAAGAAAACTAAACTTCAGCACGACAGCCCTTTGAACAGCGACATGAAACCTGTTGGACTGTCCAAAGTACATGAAACCTGTTGAACTGTCCAAAGTACGTGAAACCTGTTGGACTGTCCAAACCACATCGATTTCAGAGCATCTCAAGACTTGAAAAATGGAATGCCTGTTATAGAACTACAAGGGAACTCCAAATGGAATGCCTGTTATAGAACTACAAGGGAACTCCAAATGGAATGCCTGTTATAGAACTAACTACAAGGGAACTCCAAATGGAATGCCTGTTATAGAACTACAAGGGAACTCCAAATGGAATGCCTGTTATGGAACTACAAGGGAACTCCAAATGGAATGCCTGTTATGGAACTACAAGGGAACTCTAAATGGAATGCCTGTTTTGGAACTACAAGGGAACTCCGAAATACCTGCAGATATCATTACATGGTTTTTGGCTCGAAGGGCGACATCGCACAGAGCACTCACTCCATAACAACAACAGACCTAATATCGAGTTAAGAAAGAAATGAAGGAATCCCAACTGAAATCGTCTCCCTTTGTTTAAATTGAGTACAAGAATAATTACTTCAGGATTGTTTACCTTCCTGTCTACCGAGTTGTGACCAAACAGTAAAAAAAAAATACAGTATTCCAATTTATTTTACTTCGCCCCTAGCTATAAATAAAAGGAATCATGGAAGTGTATCATGTTTTTCTAACTATATGTAGGAAATGATCATATTATTTCTTACCATTATCACGAAAGTTGGATATAATTCAAGTACATTTTTAAATATTGAGCGTAGAAAATTGAGCATCTAGTCTTAATGTGACTTCGGGCATGGATGTTAGTTTCAATAACTCGCCGGCTAAGCAATCGAAAGGTAACCATCATTGGGTTGCGCTTAAGGCAACAGCTGACATTAATCCAACCCTGATTGTTGTATATATCAGATGTATTCTATAAGCGTTATATAGGGAAAAAATTAAAAATCCCTGCCACGCAACCTGGTGGCGTATAGGGAATATGGTGGTAGCGCCCATACTGTTAATTAACCCTCAACGCGTTTTTTTTTGTTAATATTATAAGCATTATGCCAGAGCAGTCTTTCTTTCCTGGAAAATGCCGGTACCCATTTAAGGCTGAGGAATCAGAAGCGATCAGAATCAAACTAGACCTAAGTCTTTAGTAGTCCAGTTCACCCAACCACCGAGCTATCGTGATTGCCTACATATGTGAACCTTATTATTATTATTATTGTAATGCTATTATTATTCTCCCCATTAACGTCGTTAGCTGTAAATATATAAGGTTGTGATTTGTCACGATTAGTCCAGACAATATAACAAGGTAGTTTGCCATTCCTTTCCTTCTTGGCAGTGACTGTACTAGTCGGAGATTGCAGCCATTGTCTCTATACATGAGATCCTCTGCCTGCCATGTGTGATCCTCTGCCTGCCATAATAAATGAAAAGACGATTAGAGGCCACAGAGATGGGAAAGTTCCCTGGACAGCTAAAAAGACCAATGAGGAAGTTCTCAAGAGGCCAACACAAAAATGGAGCTCTTAAAAAAACATCAATAAGAAGCAATCAACATTTTTCGGGCACATCATGAGAAGATGAAAGTTGGAATACTTAGTTACAACTGGCAAAATAAAAGGAAAGAGATATCGCGGACGACAAAGAGAGAAAATACTGGATAGCTTGGTGTCATGGCATGGAAAACAATCAACAACAGAACTGATGCACTGTAGGTAGAAGATTGTGGAGGGACATGATCACCTACGCCAACCGGTATGGCACATGATGATTATTATTCTATTATTAGAAGTATTACCATTAATATGGAACAATTAGCAACAAATTTATGAAAAAAGGTTGATGCCGATAACAAAACTATAGTAAACTCTTTCCGTACGTTTAGCCGCACAGTGCGTCACTCTCAATTTGATTAGTGTAAACTGTCATCAAACAATATTCGCGCCACATAGCACCAGAGCTGGAAGTTGTCAGCGACCCATAGCTGATGGCTTGCGCCCGGATCGATGAACCAGAACCATCCAGACCCTGCTCCACCTCACCGCTGTGCCTCTAGTAACAGACTAACCTGTCTAGTCTGGCCAAGCGAGTAGGGATCGAAGAGGGAAGACAACCCGGTACTCAAAAATGTCGTGCTGAAGTCGGATGTGTTGGGCCGAAAGGCGCAAATATCACAGTTATACTGCAAACCACAACACAACGCAGACACACCCACTTAACGTCCTTTTAAGGGCGGATGGTGAGGAGAAATTCTATAGTCTACTTACTACTAGAATACTCTAGAATACTTTAGTCATCGGGCGAACGCAAGCAAGCAAACAATATTCTTTTTATAGGTCTTGCATCATATTTGTGATGTATAAATCCTTATTTAATTATCTAAAAAATTCATATATAATATGTTAAGTGTTAGATAAATATAAACATGTAGATTAATATTTAAAAATATGAAAAATTGTGTTCTCTACCGCTGATTGGATAAAACGTTCCTTGCTGAAAGAGCTAAGACATTCTCAAATGGAGTTTTAAAAAAAAAAAAAAAAAAAAAAACGGAGAATGTACTGACGCTCCATTCACATTAACACAGCTTGCAGAAAAGTCGACCTGACACAATACAAATTTTGTTCATAGCTTTCATTGACCAGGACATTTCAATCGAATGTGTAAATAGAAAACAACTATGGAAGATGCTAACAACATACGGAGTAATTCCAACATCTAACCAACCTAATTAAAAGTATCTACATCAACAGCAGGGAGCCGCGATAGCTCAGTGGTTAGAACTGGACTACAAAGGACAAGAGGTAGGGTTCGATCCCATTCGAAGATCGATCGTGAGTAAAACATGAGTGCGTAGTATCCTCCACCCCCCCCCCCTTTTTTCTCAATTATTGTTTATTAAAAACATGGACTAGATCTGCAAGTTAGCCAGCCCAACGGAGACAGGAGATCAACGAGCGTCTATTTTCAGACGATCAGGCACTGATACATGGAAGAATAGAAGACCTGCAAGAACACTTAAATAGGCTCAACTACACAGGCACAAAATACAACATGTAAATCAACATCAACAAAACAGAAGTCATGAAGCACAAGAGAAATAGAACATCAGTAATAACTGTAGACGACGGACAAACAAAATAAATAGTAAATACCTAGGAAGTCTAGTCACAAAAGACAAACAGCAGAAGTAGACTCAAGGTGCAACAAAGCTTGTCAAATCATTGGACAGCTATTATCACTATTGTGTAACAAGGAAAAAAGGGCACTTTACAATACAATCTTCATCCCAACGTTGTGCTACCAATGACCTGGACCCTAGATGCAAGAACAATAATAAAAATAACCTCTACAGAGATGAAATGCGTTAGACGAATTATAGGAAACATCCTGAGATATAAAATCAGAAATGGAGAACTGAGAAAACAAAACTGTGAACAATCCCCGCCATAGAATATATATAGAAACAACAGATTAAAATGGTCTGGCGACGTGATAAGACAGAAATATCAAAACATAACACAACGAGCCTTAACTAAACGTTACAAGAACACCAGACCCAAAAGTCAACCACGAAAATGATGGATTGACGGAATATTTGAAATAATAGCCAACATAACAGCAGGAGAGGCGAACAGGTGAACAAAAGGTCGCAATTTATATCTCCCCTCAACGTTGAAAGGCAAATGAGGAAGGAAAGATTAATGAATTAGCAACAGTAGGATTATAATTAGCATCAAGTAAGATTCTTTACTTGAAGAATCTAGGCGTTGACACCAATTCTTAGAGAGAAAATAGCTTTATTAGTGCAATCTTCTGACTGTTGAAATGTCTAATCGAGTACACGCTGGTTTCTTATTCAGTGATTATTGGTGAGCAATAGCTCCGAGCTGAGGGGAGGGGTGTAAGGGTGTTTGTTGTTGACACCAATAAAAAGGTAAATGAAGCGTTCACAGCCCCTCCTTTACCAGGTGATGTGGTTGCTGAATATCAGGATTGTCTCTGTGAGACAAATAATAATAAATGAATATTATTATAGAGGGAAACTTCCGATGTGATAATCAGCGAATCAGTTGAGAGGAAGAGGTATGTTTACAGCACTCGGAAAAAAATGACAAATAATCAACAACAGAAAAAAAAAACAAAGAACAATATATGGACCAAAGTAGGATCGAACACTCACTTGCCACGAAAAGCCAGACGTTCACTGTGACCCTGGTATCACTGCACTGCTGCGCCAAAAACCACATCTACACGTGCACCCCCACACCCCATCATTTTATCGCAAAAGTTTGTCTTGGGCGTGACCGAGTTCCCAGCGGTATAACTGGGCAGGGAGGACGTGGGCCCCTATACACACAGGACCAGAACCCACCGGTGCGTGGTACACGCCATGTTCCTCAACCACTCATCCTCAGTCTCTCTTGACTGGGTGTCTTTTTCTTGTCTTATTATTACTTCTATAAGAACCTCATATGGTCGGGTTGAAGTCTGCAGTTCCTAAATCGTTTTGAAACCTCCATACCGACACACACAGAGGAGCGACGGCTTTAGTTTGATGAGATGCCCGTCGTGCTTTATCTCGATCAGGCTTATGGTATATCGCACAGACACAATTGGCACAAGACGTGACGATCCTCTGTCAATACAAATGTTCAACACGTGTTAAAGAGCGTAAGAAGTGTCAGTAGACAGTAGTTGGCGAGGAATGGGCCAGTAGACAGTAGTTGGCGAGGAATGGCCCAGTAGACAGTAGTTGGTGAGGAATGGGCAAGTAGACAGTAGTTGGCGAGGAATGGGCAAGTAGACAATAGTTGGTGAGGAATGGGCAAGTAGACAGTAGTTGGTGAGGAATGGGCAAGTAGACAGTAGTTGGTGAGGAATGGGCAAGTAGACAGTAGTTGGCGAGGAATGGGCCAGTACACAGTAGTTGGTGAGGAATGGGCCAGTAGACAATAGGTGGCAGGGAATGGGCCAGTAGATAGTAGTTGGTGAGGAACTGGCCAGTAGACAATAGGTGGCGAGGAATGGGCCAGTAGATAGTAGTTGGTGAGGAACTGGCCAGTAGACAATAGGTGGCGAGGAATGGGCCAGTAGACAGTAGTTGGTGAGGAACTGGCCAGTAGACAGTAGTTGGTGAGGAACTGGCCAGTAGATAGTAGTTGGTGAGGAACTGGCCAGTAGACAGTAGTTGGTGAGGAATGGGCCAGTAGACAGTAGTTGGCGAGGAACTGGCCAGTAGACAATAGGTGGCGAGGAATGGGCCAGTAGACATTAGTTGGTGAGGAATGGGCCAGTAGACAGTAGTTGGTGAGGAACTGGCCAGTAGACAGTAGTTGGCGAGGAATGGGCCAGTAGACAGTAGTTGGTGAGGAACTGGCCAGTAGACATTAGTTGGCGAGGAATGCGCCAGTAGACAGTAGTTGGCGAGAAATGGGCCAGTAGACAGTAGTTGGCGAGGAATGGGCCAGTAGACAGTAGTTGGTGAGGAACTGGCCAGTAGACAGTAGTTGGTGAGGAATGGGCCAGTAGACAGTAGCTGGTGAGGAATGGGCCAGTAGACAGTAGTTGGTGAGGAACTGGCCAGTAGACAGTAGTTGGTGAGGAATGGGCCAGTAGATAGTAGTTGGTGAGGAACTGGCCAGTAGACAGTAGTTGGCGAGGAATGGGCCAGTAGACAGTAGTTGGTGAGGAATGGGCCAGTAGACAGTAGTTGGTGAGGAACTGGCCAGTAGACAGTAGTTGGCGAGGAATGGGCCAGTAGACAGTAGTTGGCGAGGAATGGGCCAGTAGACAGTAGTTGGCGAGGAATGGGCCAGTAGACAGTAGTTGGTGAGGAATGGGCCAGTAGACAGTAGTTGGTGAGGAACTGGCCAGTAGACAGTAGTTGGCGAGGAATGGGCCAGTAGACAGTAGTTGGTGAGGAACTGGCCAGTAGATAGTAGTTGGTGAGGAACTGGCCAGTAGACAGTAGTTGGTGAGGAACTGGCCAATAGACAGTAGTTGGTGAGGAACTGGCCAGTAGACAGTAGTTGGTGAGGAACTGGCCAGTAGACAGTAGTTGGCGAGGAATGGGCCAGTAGACAGTAGTTGGCGAGGAATGGGCCAGTAGACAGTAGTTGGCGAGGAATGGGCCAGTAGACAGTAGTTGGCGAGGAATGGGCCAGTAGACAGTAGTTGGCGAGGAATAGGCCAGTAGACAGTAGTTGGTGAGGAACTGGCCAGTAGACAGTAGTTGGTGAGGAACTGGCCAGTAGACAGTAGTTGGCGAAGAATGGGCCAGTAGACAGTAGTTGGCGAGGAATGGGCCAGTAGACAGTAGTTGGCGAGGAATGGGCCAGTAGACAGTAGTTTGCGAGAAATGGGCCAGTAGACAGTAGGTGCCGAGGAATGGGCCAGTAGACAGTAGGTGCCGAGGAATGGGCCAGTAGACATTAGGTGGCGAGGAATGGGCCAGTAGACAGTAGTTGGCGAGGAATGGGCCAGTAGACAGTAGTTGGCGAGGAATGGGCCAGTAGACGGTATGTGACATGGAATGGGCCAGTAGACAGTATGTGACATGGAATGGGCCAGTAGACAGTAGGTGCCGAGGAATGGGCCAGTAGACATTAGGTGGCGAGGAATGGGCCAGTAGACAGTAGATGGCGAGGAATGGGCCAGTACACAGTAGTTGGTGAGGAATGGGCCAGTAGACAGTAGTTGGTGAGGAACTGGCCAGTAGACAGTAGTTGGCGAGGAATGGGCCAGTAGACAGTAGTTGGCGAGGAATGGGCCAGTAGACAGTAGTTGGCGAGGAATGGGCCAGTAGACAGTAGTTGGTGAGGAATGGGCCAGTAGACAGTAGTTGGTGAGGAACTGGCCAGTAGACAGTAGTTGGCGAGGAACTGGCCAGTAGACAGTAGTTGGTGAGGAACTGGCCAGTAGACAGTAGTTGGTGAGGAATGGGCCAGTAGACAGTAGTTGGTGAGGAACTGGCCAGTAGACAGTAGTTGGCGAGGAACTGGCCAGTAGACAGTAGTTGGCGAGGAACTGGCCAGTAGACAGTAGTTGGCGAGGAACTGGCCAGTAGACAGTAGTTGGTGAGGAACTGGCCAGTAGACAGTAGTTGGCGAGGAACTGGCCAGTAGACAGTAGTTGGCGAGGAACTGGCCAGTAGACAGTAGTTGGCGAGGAACTGGCCAGTAGACAGTAGTTGGTGAGGAACTGGCCAGTAGACAGTAGTTGGCGAGGAACTGGCCAGTAGACAGTAGTTGGTGAGAAACTGGCCAGTAGACAGTAGTTGGCGAGGAACTGGCCAGTAGACAGTAGTTGGTGAGGAACTGGCCAGTAGACAGTAGTTGGTGAGGAACTGGCCAGTAGACAGTAGTTGGTGAGGAACTGGCCAGTAGACAGTAGTTGGCGAGGAATGGGCCAGTAGACAGTAGTTGGCGAGGAATGGGCCAGTAGACAGTAGTTGGCGAGGAATGGGCCAGTAGACAGTAGTTGGCGAGGAATGGGCCAGTAGACAGTAGTTGGCGAGGAATAGGCCAGTAGACAGTAGTTGGTGAGGAACTGGCCAGTAGACAGTAGTTGGTGAGGAACTGGCCAGTAGACAGTAGTTGGCGAAGAATGGGCCAGTAGACAGTAGTTGGCGAGGAATGGGCCAGTAGACAGTAGTTGGCGAGGAATGGGCCAGTAGACAGTAGTTTGCGAGAAATGGGCCAGTAGACAGTAGGTGCCGAGGAATGGGCCAGTAGACAGTAGGTGCCGAGGAATGGGCCAGTAGACATTAGGTGGCGAGGAATGGGCCAGTAGACAGTAGTTGGCGAGGAATGGGCCAGTAGACAGTAGTTGGCGAGGAATGGGCCAGTAGACGGTATGTGACATGGAATGGGCCAGTAGACAGTATGTGACATGGAATGGGCCAGTAGACAGTATGTGACATGGAATGGGCCAGTAGACAGTAGGTGCCGAGGAATGGGCCAGTAGACATTAGGTGGCGAGGAATGGGCCAGTAGACAGTAGATGGGGAGGAATGGGCCAGTAGACAGTAGGTGCCGAGGAATGGGCCAGTAGACATTAGGTGGCGAGGAATGGGCCAGTAGACAGTAGATGGCGAGGAATGGGTCGATGTGGATCCTGCCTGACTCCACGGCCTGGGGGAATGAACACATGGATGGCCGTCGCGTCAATAGAGACAAGTTTCGAAGCAATGAACATGAAGGAGGTACAAATTTCATCCAGAAATGAGAAGATAGTCCACAGCCCCCGCCACCCCCCCCCCCCCTCCTAATCCGCTGATTGACAAGCCATGTACAGAGATACAGCATCTGGATCCGTAGCAGCGACAAGAGAGCTCATTAAATTACCACGAAACCTTGCGAATTAATATTGCATGCAACGTCAAAACACTGTACACTGTTACTAACAACAATGTATGTTCCTAGACTACTCCTTCATTTAAAGCGCCACCTGTCGGTCACACGCATTCTATAACCCTCGTGTTTTCCTCGTGCTTGATGTCGTCTACTTAAAACTGACAGCCCTTCATAAAAGTGGGTTACTTAAGACAGCGAGATAAACGATGATAAATGGCATCATATCAATGGCGCAGCAAAGTAACCATATCATTATTTGTTTATAATATATGAGTATCTATCTATCTATCTATCTATCTATCTATCTATCTATCTATCTATCTATCTATCTATCTATCTATCTATCTATCTATCTATCTATCTATCTATCTATCTATCTATCTATCTATCTATCTATCTATCTATCTATCTATCTATCTATCTATCTATCTATCTATCTATCTATCTCTATCTATCTATCTATTTATCTATCTGTCTATCTGTCTGAATGTCTGAATGTCTGTCTGTCTGCCTGTCTGTCTGTCTGCCTGTCTGTCTGTTTGTCTGTCTGTCTGCCTGAATGTCTGTCTACCTACCTACCTGCCTGCCTTCCTGTCTGTCTGTCTGTCTGTCTGTCTGTCTGTCTGTCTGTCTGTCTGTCTATCTGTCTGTCTGTCTGTCTGTCTATCAGTCAGTAAACCACAACTGTTCGAGATCTTATTCAATCTCTGAATACCATACTGAAGTTGAATGGCTGGACCTAAAGGCGTAAGTATCACCGCTGCTTGTAAACATACCAACCATAACGCTCATACGCCTATTTAACGTTCTTTTAAGGGCGGACAATGAAGGAAAGTGGTCACCTAGTGAGCGCTGAAGAGGAAGAAGAAGAAGGAGAAAAGAGAAAATGATACAAATGAGGGAGGAAAGAGTGAGAAGGAAGAGCAGAAGGAAGATGAATGAGACGAAGAAAACTGAATCAGGAAAGAAAAAACACAGCAACAACGATCAGGGAATATTATTTATAGGAGCCAGTGGTGAGGTGTAACGTAAACTCCAACAAAGTATGGTGACAGCTTTAAACAAGAACAAAATAGAATCAGGACGTTCCAGCCAACACGCAACCTTCTTCAGAAAACAAGAACTCAGAAACGGACAATAAAATGAAGAATAACTAAACTACATGTTCTAGACCAGGGGTTCTCAGCCAGTTTTGTGTCCACAGGTGTACTGGGCATTTTTTCAAAGAAATGCGGGCGCCGGTATCCACATTTATTATTACCAACGGCTTCTGATATCTCTAACACAGCTTTCTGCTCGTTTAACTGTCATTATGTGTCCATTTTGAAAGAAAAATCAATATAAGTCAATGTATCTCACTGCATCTCACAGTATCTCACTGCATCTCACTGGGATCCGCGATAGCTCAGTGGTTAGTGAACAGAACTACAGAGGATAAGAGGTAGGGTTCGATCCCAACCTACGGCTTCCGGTTTCACCCAGCCTTTAATGGGTACCTGATTTTTTTTCTGGGAAAGTAAAGCGGCACGGGCGTAATACCGACCACATTACCCCAAAAATCATGTGCCGAAGGTCTGTAAAATGTATGGTTACTAACACCATATTCCCTATACACTACTTGGCGTGACGATGCACTTTTTTTTTGTTTAACAGTATTTCAAAACAAGAAGCAGGCAGATTAATAGAGAAAGTACAACGAAAGAAAAGAAAAGAAAAAAATAACATTTCTAGGGGCGCTGAAAAATCCAATCACCTATGACTGACAGAGGCTACTACTAACTAACTAACAGTATCTCACCAACACAAATTACATATATTCTGAAGATAACACAGAAAAATGAGTTTTAAAAACAGAAAGGATTACCCTGCACTGAATTAATGTGATTTTGATACTGCAACTTCTTGCTAGATTTTCATACCAACGTTTTCACGTTGGGCACGTATGATGACGTTCCTACTAGCAAGCACTTATCAAGATGTGAATCAGTCAGTCGAGATCTGTGTCGGAAGTTAATAACTTTCATTGTTGAAAATGTCGATTCGTACAACTGGCCATCAACAAACCTCGACTCATGTCTCTTTCAAAAATTGCCGAAACACCGAGTCTATCCCGCCACTTATAATTATGACAATTTAGGATCACCTCCACTCAAGTCTTTCAAGATACCTCATCAAAGGCTAATCTCAACCGCTGGTGAACGAAAGGTGGATAATCTCAACCACTGGTGAATGAAAGGTGGATAATCTCAACCACTGGTGAATGAAAGGTGGATAATCTCAACCGCTGGTGAACGAAAGGTGGATAATCTCAACACTGGTGAACGAAAGGTGGATAATCTCAACCACTGGCGAACGAAAGGTGGATAATCTCAACCACTGGTGAATGAAAAGTGGATAATCTCAACCACTGGTGAACGAAAGGTGGATAATCTCAACTACTGGTGAACGAAAGGTGGATAATCTCAACTACTGGTGAACGAAAGGTGGATAATTTCAACCACTGGTGAACGAAAGGTGGATAATCTCAACTACTGGTGAACGAAAGGTGGATAATTTCAACCACTGGCGAGCGAAAGGTGGATAATTTCAACCACTGGCGAAAGAAAGGTGGATAATTTCAACCACTGGCGAGCGAAAGGTGGATAATCTCAACCACTGGCGAACGAAAGGTGGATAATCTCAACTGATAAATCTGCTTTGTTCTCACCTTTTGATGCCGATGTTTACCGCTTGTGTTCAGTGGGAAGGACAAATCGTCAGCGTTTGCTTCATCCTTTCTTATTCCCCCCCCCCCCCCTCAATGTTTCGTTCAACTGAACGCCGAACAGTAAATGACGTCACTTTAAATAAAGCTGGAACTTCAAGGGCACCAAGACAACACGCGGCAGGTTCCATTGTCAGCGCGTTGAGAACCATTGTCCTAGAGTAACCTAACTAGTGGATCAAAGAAAAAAAATGAAAAGAGAAGACAAAGTACATATTACAGGAAAATCATTATTTTCTTTTTTAGTTCGCAAGCAACGAAAAACTCAACAAAACTCTGACGAAGTCCCTAGAGACTAGGGACTGAATTTTGCGTGTTAATCCCTTTTTTCTCTGGCAGCCGTGTGCACTTTGGTCCCTCGCCGCACAGGCAGATAACTCCGTCTTCGGAGGTACTCATATTTTTTTTCCGTCTATGAGTAATTGACGTTTCAAGCCGGGCTTCGCTTCTGAGACCAGGGGTGGTTGCCGCAGAGAGAAATCATAAATAAAAATCCCAACCGGTGCAGACGGGATTTGAACTCACAACCTCTGTGTCTCGAGGCCGGCGTCTCGCTTCGAGACCAACCAGTCCCCCAAATCATTAATTTAAAATAGGAATTAAATTAAACGTACAAATTAAATTTAATGTAAAGGCACTTACCTGAAAGTCTACTATTTTTATTAGACATTCCCCCCCCCCCCCCCCCCCCCCCCAATATATTTAGACTAGACCCTATCATGGAAAAGCAAGTAAAACCGCTCCTGATTATCTTACCTCACAAGATTGATCTCCCCACGACGGTTCAGGCTTACCTCCCCTACACCCTCCTGTCAATGCTTCGCACTTAATGATGTCTGTCAGGTTCGCTTCGTTGACACCTAAACCACCAGACCTGGAGATGAGGTTTTATTATGGAATGTTACATCTACGTTTCTAGCGTGTTGGTGATTCGTCTTGTGCCGGCAGTGGCGGACGCGTTCAATAACAATTTGTAACCTGAGATGCGATCTCCTCAGAACGAGCACTGTGTTTACATGTCATATCCATCTTCGTTTTGCTCATCCATTTTTTTTTTATTTCCCTCCATTTGCCCCATCATCCTTTTCATTTCTTCTTTAAATTTCTTTAATTCTTTCACATCTAAATTGATCCTGCACAGTTGTTTATCACCGATACTATAGTTGGTTTACTCATTGATGTCTTTCCACGAAGATAAAATACACACGCTGCTTCTAGTGAAGATCCAAAGTAATAAAAGGAAGCTTTATCTTATATATAAAATCTGTCGTTGTTAAAAATTGAATATTCTTCTTATTCTTCTTTTCCTCCTCATTCACCTTTCATCGTCTAGGAGAGATATAATTTGCGGTCTTTCACTTTTCTGTTGGCCTTTACAGCTGTTATGTTACCCAGTGTTTCTAATTTCACATAAATCCATATTTTTTGTGGTCGGCATTTGAGTTTGGTGTTCTCACAACGTCTATTAAAGGTTCATTTTGTAGGGTTTTGATCGTTCTGCCTTAACACGTAGTCAAGCCATTGTATCTGTTTTTTCTTTATGTATTATATGGCGAAAGGAAGATACTGTGTAATCCATTTTTAACAATAGAAACAAGAAAACGTGTTTTTAAATGGTATGTAGAGACAGTCTTAACATATGGATGTGAATCATGGACTATAGGACAACAGACAAGAAAATCACTGAAGACTGTAGAAATGTGGTTTTACAGATGAATGTTGAGAATACCATGGGCAGCTAAAAAGAGAAATGAAAACGTCCGGAAAAAGGCCAAAGCAAAAAGAGAGCTAATTTCCAATATAAGGAAAAAATAATCATTATTTCTTTGGCCATGAAATGAGGAGTGAACAGCTGGAATATATTGTGACAAATGGAAAAATTAAGGATCGAAGAGATAGAGGGAAGCAAAGAGAAAAGATCATCAGAAAGCTTAAGAGAATGGCTTGGCAGAAGGTTAACAACAGAAATGATAAATAACTATCGAGATCGAAAGTTGTAGAGAGACGTGATCACCTACGCCAGCAGTCATGGTATTTGATAATGAAGACAGTTTATTTCTGATCTTATCTCTAAACTGTTTCCTGTCGTTCGTCAACACACTCCATCTCGATTGTGGTTATTTTTCTTATAAAACTGAATACTGCATCTCAAAAACTGTCAGCTTTTGTAACAATCACTGACAACTAAAATACCTTTCATTCATATTTTTTTTTATAGCTGGACATTGTACCTTTTGCATTGGCGGTGTCACAAACTAAAACCACTCCCATAAAATATCAGTTTCAAAAATGAGTGGAATGTTCTAGGCTCCGAACATCTTCATCAATAAATGCTGGAATATATCCAAGATTAGAATTAAAGTGCTAAGTGATCTTCATCAATAAGTAAAAGTAAAAAGCCCCCGTCACGCCAAGGAGTACAGGGAATATGGTGTTAGTGACCATAAATTATACAGACCTTCAGCGCATGATTTTTTGGGTAATGTGGTCGGTATTACGCCCGCGCTGCTTTCCTTGGCCAGAAAAAATCCGGTACCCATTTAAGGCTAGGTGAACCCGGAAGCCGTCGGTTGGGATCGAACCCTACCTCTTTTCCTTTGCAGTCCAGTTCACTAACCACTGTGCCTTCATCAATAAATGCTGGAATATTTCTAAGACTAGAATTAAAGTGCTAAGTATCTTCATCAATAAATGCTGGAATATTTCTAAGACTAGAATTAAAGTGCTAAGTATCTTCATCAATAAATGCTGGAATATTTCTAAGACTAGAATTAAAGGGCTAAGTATCTTCATCAATAAATGCTGGAATATTTCTAAGACTAGAATTAAAGTGCTAAGTATCTTCATCAATAAATGCTGGAATATTTCTAAGTCTATAACTAAGGTGCTAAGTATCTTCATCAATAAATGCTGGAATATTTCCAAGATTAGAACTAAAGTGCTACTTTGAGATGAAACCAAACAACTGCGCCTGTCAAGGCCGGATATAACATCAGAGAAAGATATTTGACTTTTGAGTATAAAGGGGGCTGCAAACTCAAAGAAGAGTTTTCAGAGTTGTAGAACCTGGCTGTAATTTCTTTCATCTTTGTTTTTTTTTTAATAAACACGAGAAACATAAATTTGGATATCAAAATGCAAATTTAATGTAAACAAAAATATATCTTTTTTGAAATATAATTAATTTTTTTAATGTGTTTTCTTTTTTCTTTCTTTCTTTATTTCTATCTATCTTTCTTTCTTTCGTGCCTGTCTTTCTTTCCTTTTTTCTTTCTTTCGTACTGTCTGTCTTCCTTTCTGTCTTTCTATCTTGCTTGTTTTCTTTCTTTCGTTCTGTCTGTCTTCCTTTCTTTCTTTCTTTCTTTTTTTCTTTTTTCTTTCTTTCTATCAATCTTTCTTTCTTTCTTGTGTTTACCTGATTACAACTAAAGAAATGGAAACTTCTCTTAGTCATCGATCCTTGAAAGGACGTCAAGTGGGTGTAAATGTGCTGGGTGTGTGCGCTCGCGCTCAGCAATCCTATAATATTTGATTTGTTGTCATATCTTCTTGGGTCCAGAGACATAGACTGGTGGTTCCTATTATGAGTTGAACAAATGATTTCTCATTTTGTTGTGGTTAGTGTGTAAATGAAGTATGATGACTTGATCCCGCCTTGATAGTTGCAGGTATCCGTCCATCTCGTTATACTTTGGCTATTCTTGTTTTCATTTTGCATGATGCTGGCCTCAATGCATTTAGCTTCTTCGTAATTGAACTGATGGTTCTCTGTTGATGCTAGAGGTGTCTAGATACCATTGATTGCTTGATTAATTGTTTGATTGCTTGATTGATTGGTTGATTAATTTCTTGATTGCTTGATGAATTGATTGATTGTTTGATTAATCGATTGATTGTTTGATTAATCGATTGATTGCTTGATTAATACATTGATTGCTTGATGAATTTATTGATTGCTTGATTAATCGATTGATTGCTTGATTAATCGATTGATTGCTTGATTAATCGATTGATTGCTTGGTTAATTGTTTGATTAATCCATTGATTGCTTGATTAATACATTCATTGCTTGATGAATTGATTGATTGTTTGATTAATCGATTAATTGCTTGATTAATAGATTGCTTGCTTGATTAATCGATTGATTGATTGCTTGATTAATTGATTCGTTGTTTGATTAATTTCTTGATAGCTTTATTAATAGATTGATTAATCGATTGATTGATTGATTGATAGATTAATTGCTTGATTAATAGATTAATTGCTTGATTAATAGATTAATTGCTTGATTAATCGATTGATTGCTTGATTAATAGATTAATTGCTTGATTAATAAATTAATTGCTTGATTAATAGATTAATTGCTTGATTAATCGATTGATTGCTTGATTAATAGATTAATTGCTTGATTAATAGATTAATTGCTTGATTAATCGATTGATTGCTTGATTAATAGATTAATTGCTTGATTAATAGATTAATTGCTTGATTAATCGATTGATTGTTTGATTAATAGATTAATTTCTTGATTAATCGATTGATTGCTTGATCAATCGATTGATTGCTGACACTTACATTGACCTTTTAACCAGTGTACCCCAGATAAATGTGCTTTTTGGTAATTTTTAAAAAATAATCCTGCCATTAGAATGAATCACGATTAGGGTCAAGGCAAAGAAATGCACACAAATGCATCAAAATGCTAAGCTGCAGTAAAGCTAATAATGAGGAGAAATGGAAATATATATATAGATATATAATGGCAGCTTTACAAGGAAGGAACACAACACAATACTGACGTTTCGGCCTGTGGCCTTCTTCAGAGTACAAGGACAACGACAACAAACGGTGAAGCACAATTATCTATAACTACATGTTAGATGATCAGATGAATAGAGAGGTGGACAGAAAAGAAGAAAGTAGGTGTTAACAGTAAAAAAGGAAGCTACATGAAGGGAGGTAGGATGAGTGTTAAGATGTATAAAATAAAAAGAATAGGAGAATATATATATATATATAATTATTTCACTTAGCTCAAATAACTTGTCTGTTCGCTGTGAACGAAACGAGTGAGTTATTTTCCTGTTCCCTCCCCATATATATATATATATATATATATATATACACACACACACACACACACACATATAGGATCCGCGATAGCTCAGTGGTCAGTGAACTGGACTACAAAGGACAAGGGGTAGGGTTCGATCCCAATCGACGGCTTCCGGGTTCACCAAACCCTTAATGGGTACCGGATTTTTTTCTGCACGGGCGTAATACCGACCACATTAACCCAAAAATCATGTGCCAAAGGTCTGTAAAATGTATGGTCACTAACACCATATTCCCTATACGCCACTTGGCGTGACGGGGGTACTTCACTGTACTTTTTTTTTACACACATATAGAAAAAATAATAGAAAAAAAACGGTATAGTTAAAGCTTCACGTAACAAGTGGACAACACAAATCAGGTCGACGTTTCAGCGCAATAGGCCTTCAATGGGAACAAACATTCAACACACGTACAAATATGTTTTTAAAATAAAAAGTAAATAATAAAATATCATCATTTAGAACTAGAAAGAGAAATGAAAGGAAAATTATCTTCAGAATCTCGAGAGAGAAAAAAACCGGAAACACGCAAAAGCAATGTTTTAGAGGCCACAAAATTGTGATTTTACAGAGACCGTTGAGAACACGATGGGCAACTAAACTCGAGTTAGGGTTACATTCTAAGAGAGGCCAAAGTTAAACGAATGTTAACAAAATAAGAAGGAAACAGCCACATTTTTAGCGTTTTCAATGACAAGGACACTAGTGGAATATACTGAGACAACTGAAAAAGAAAAGAGGGATGAAGTGAGAAAGGAAAACAAAAGAAAGATTACTGACAGACTATCATCATCATCCAGTACCAAGCCTGCTGGCGTAGGTGATCATGTCTCTGCACAACTTTCGATCTCGACAGTTATTTATCATTTCTGTGTTTGACCTTCTGCCATTTTCTTAAGCTGTCTGGTATCTTTCTCTTTGCTTCTCTCTATCTCTGCGTCCCTCACGTTTTCCAGTTGTCACAATATATTCCAGCTGTTTTCTTTTCATTGCATGGCCAAAAAAATGATGATTCTTTCTTCCTATTATAGGACATTAGCTCTCTTTTTGCTTTGACGACTTTTAGAATGTTATCATTAGTCTTCTAATCTGTCCATTGCATTCTCAACATTCTTTCCGTAAAACTACATTTCTAGTGCATCCAGTGATTGTCTTGTCTGTTGTCCTATTGTCCATGATTTACATCCAAATGTTAAGACTGGCTCAACATAACATTTAAGAACTCTTTTTCTTGTTTCTATAGTAAAAAAATTTCCTCAGTATTTTCTTCATTTTTTTAAAAGCTGCTTTTGCCTGAGCTATTCTGCATCTCACCTCTCTTGTACATCTACCATCTGAGGTTAACATAGTTCACAGATATTGAAATTCATTTACTTGTTTTAACATTGTTCCACTTGTCTTTATTGTTCATAGCCTGTATTGACTATATGTTTACCATAATTTCAGTAGATGGGCAATCATTACACGTCGCAGAAAAGGACAGTCACATTATAATAAAAAATAGAGTCCCGTCTCGGTGGCGTATAAGGAATATGATGTTAGTGACCCATATGTTTTATAGACTTTCGGCACATGATTGTTGGGAGTAATGTAGTCGGTATTACACCCGTGCCGGTTTACTTTCACATAAAAATACGGTACCCATTTTTATTTTGTTTGCCAGCTTTTACCTCTGACGAAGTCCCTAGAGACTAGGAACTGAATTTTGCGTGTTAATCCATTTTTCCCTGGCAACCGTGTGCACAGGGGTCCCTCGCCACACAGGCAGATAACTCCTTCTTCGGAGGTATTCATATTTTTTTTTCCGTCCACGAGTAATGGACTTTTCAAGCCGGGTCTCGCTGCTGAGACCAGGGGGGTGGTTGCCGCAGAGAGAAATCATTAATAAAAAATCCCAACCGGTGCAGCCGGGATTTGAACCACAACCTCTCTGTCTCGAGGCCGGCGTCATACCTCGAGACCAAACAGTCCTCCTGTACCCGTTTAAGGCTGGGTGAACCCTGAAGCCGTCGATCAGGATCGAACCCGACCAGTGTCCTTTGAAGACAAGTGCACTAACCACTTTGCTATCGCGGCTCCCCAGTCACAATATGATGCCATATATACCTCTTCTCTCGTACACATTCAAACAGCAATATGTAAACATTCAAAGAAAGCATTCGTCAGCTCAAGGATAGTGACATCACCATACAGCTTGTCCCGGAAATGGCTACAACAGTCATCTTTGTAGACATAGGAGATACTCTAAAAAAAAAGTAAAGTGCCCCCGTCACGCCAAGTGGCGTATAGGGAATATGGTTTTATTGACCATATATTTTACAGACCCTCGGAACATGATTTTTGGGGTTAATATAGTCGGTATTACGCCCGTGCCGGTTCACTTTCTCAGAAAAAAATCCGGTACCCATTCAAGGCTAGGTGAACCGGAAGCCGTCGGTTGGGATCGAACCCTACCTCTAGTCCTTTGTAGTCCAGAAGATACTCTAGGTGATCAGCTATTATTGGACTTGTGAATGTCTTTTGGAGAGTTGGGCTGTAGGAAGTCAACAATGGATAGACAGGTGTAGGGAGTGAAAGATGTAGAAAGATATTATCATCGACCTTAGCTGGTATGGTGGTATTTGTTGTTATTAGGATTATCATCACTGCACACTGGACGAACATATAGGTGCTACGATAACTCCTCGAGTTAATCCGAGGATAATCCTGGCCTACATTCACGAACGGGAGCGGCGATAGCTCAGTGGTTAGTGATCTGGACTACAAAGGACAAGGGGTAGGGTTCGATCCCAACCGACGGCTTCCGGGTTCACTCAGCCTTAAATCGGTACCGGATTTTTTTTTCTGCGAAAGTAAAGCGGCACGGGCGTAATATCGACCATATTACCCCAAAAATCATGTGCCGAAGGTCTGTAAAATTTACGGTCACAAACACCATATTCCCTATACGCCACTTGGCGTGACAGGGGGCTCTTTACTTTTTTTTTTTTACGAGAAAGAGATGGATAAAGAGAATACTAGAGTCACTAGGAGGGATAACACCAGAAGAGGTCAACAGAAGAGCAAAGAATTTGCAGATTGTATCTCCCTGTAAATAAAACAGGGTGTTAGACAAGGTTGTGTGCTGTCAACAGATTTGTTTAATATTTATAGTGAGATTATTTTAAGATCCGTAAGGGACATGCCTGGAATAACAATTGGAGGTCATAATATGAATAATCTAAGGTATGCTGATGATACAGTCTTAATCGCTAAGAGGAAAAATGAGTTACAAGAAATGTTGGACATTATAGTGAAGGGAAGCAAAAATAAAGGACTCAGCCTTAATAGCAAAAAGACAGAGGTAATGGTAACAAGAAAGAAAAAGACATCATCTCAGTGCAAAATAAAGACAAGTGAAACAATATTAAAACAGGTAAATGAATTTAAATATTTGGGAACTTTGTTAACCTCAGACGGAAGATGTACAAAAGAGGTGAGATGCAGAATGGCTCAGGTAAAAGCAGCTTTCCAAAAAATGAGGAAGATACTATGCAATCCATTTTTGACAATAGAAACAAGAAAAAGAGTTCTTAAATGTTATATAGAGCCAGTTTTAACATATGGATGCGAATCATGGACAATAGGACAACAGACAAGAAAATCACTGGAGTCTGTAGAAATGTGGTTTTGCAGAAGAATGTTGAGAGGACCATGAACAGCTAGGAAAAGTAATGAAAAAGTTATGAAAGAGGTCAAAGCAAAAAGAGAAACTAATTTCCAATATCAGGAAGAGGCAATCATCATTTTTTGGCCATGTAATGAGAAGAGAACAGCTGGAATATATTGTAACAACAGGAAAAATTGAGGGACGAAGATATAGAGGGAAGCAAAGAGAAAAAATAACAGACAGCTTAAGAGAATGGCTTGGCAGAAGGTCAACAACAGAAATGATAAATTGCTGACGAGATCGAAAATTGTGGAGAGACATGATCACCTACGTCAGTAGGCCCGGTACTTGGTGATGATGATGATCTCCCCTCGACGTCAACGGCAATGCAGGAAGGATAGAAGAAGAAGAAGTAGGCCTGCTCTTATATTTCCTAGTGTTTCTAACATTCCACTAATCCTTCTTTATCTGGTCGGCCCTTGAGTCTGGTATTCTAGCAAAGCTTATTAAAGGCTCGTCGTGTTGTGTTTTGATCTTCTGTCTTATCACGTGGCCAAACAAATTAGTCTGCTGTCTCTTTATGTATTCAATGGCGTGAAGTATTCCGATATTTTTCCTTAGTTCTTTATTTCTGATCGTATCCCCATAGAGGAATACCGCAGGTATCATATTTTATTAGGTTCATAAAGAACACACAATCAGACAGGGCTGGCTGTTGTAGAGTTTGGCATTCGGTCTCTCAGACCTTGACGTCAGTGATCACAGGAAATATGATCGCTCTATGTTTGGAGCTTGGAACTCATGTACACAACGATGCACTGTCTCTAAACGCAACACTTTCTAGTTCGTGTTGTTTTTTTTTCTTCGATGTTTCTATTACAGCTTGTCAGTGGCGTATCTTTTAGAGAGGAGTGGGCGAGCCTGAGGGCTGATGGCCCTGTGATAAAAATTCTTAGTGTTCTGAATATAAAAAAGAAAGTGGCAATAATTTGGAAAAGAACAGGTTTGGAAGGCTTAATACTTCCTTTACCCCGATGCGCTGGCAACATACATAGTATTGTGCCCCACATGGCTGGAAAACTATTGCTACGCCACTGCACCTTCGGGACTGATGTGGGAATTAGTTTCCCCCCCCCCCCTTTTCAATATCTCTTTTCTCACGTCTTTCTCTTTACTTATTAATTAACTTTTAATATTAATTCTTTCGCTTCCAGTCCCCTTCATAATTTCTATTTCCCGTGCGATCATTATTAATAATTCTTTATCCCTGCATTTTTAATGTTAAGAAATTTAATATTTCATTATTTCTTAAAATTTTATGTAAAAAAAAAATTTTTTTCTTGTTCATCTTTCTCCGTGTTTTCTTCTTTTCTCGCTTTTATGTTTCTCTACTTAATTAAAAATAAATTAGATTTTGTTTTTATTTGCTGATTTTCATTTTCTTTATCTACCGAGTTTTCTTCATTAAACTTTAATATCTTAGAATGCCACTCTCCCCATTTTATACAAAAAAGGGATTTTAAAAAAACATCCTGTCGTATTCATTTCTCGGCCGTTTATCCTTATTTTCACCTTAATATTTACTTGCCTTCTTCTATTGCTCATTTATTTTCCTCGTATTATTTCATCTTAATTAGATAGAATATACCCGACTAGGCTACAGACGTTCGGACAACCTGTGTTCGATTCCCGTTGGAAGCAGCGTGAGTTGTACTCGTGGTTGGTAAAAACAATAACTCCGCGGTCGACCCAGCCGCTGGCAGAAATGGGTTCCACGGTGGTACTCCGGGAAAATGAGGAATCCCGTCTCGCATTGTGAGTTTCGATGCTTGAAGCGACACTATCCAGAAGTCTCCGAACACATATGGGTGAAAACTCGCGTTCTAAGACGGCAATTCAAGTTTCGCACTTTACCTTTTCCGGCTTGCTGCAGGAGCTACTGAGATAAGTGCTCTGTGCACACCATGAGCTGTGCGTTTCATCCGTTTTGATCGTGTTTCGATATTCCGATTGTTTAAGATGAATGATGATATCGTATGACGGGGAACAGATGGTTGTGCTCACTTTTTGTGCGGTTTAGCCTTATGTCTTTTGGCATGTGATGAGACTGCTATGATGGGGACAACAGTTACCTTTCTTTGTTTGGGAGATGAGATATTAATTCGGATGATTCCACTGGCACGGGCTATTGAGCGATTATGGATTTGAATTCGTTTGCAGTGATACCTTCCATAATCATAACCTGAACTTTACATACAATATCTGAGAGTAGATACAATCTTAACTTATTTATATCTCACATTGTGACAGCTTTTTTTCTGACTATTGACCTGATAATCTACAGACTCCCCAGCGTTGAAAAAAAATTCTAAATATATGGCACTGGGCCGAAGGGCATGAGGCCAGAGACTTCTGGATCAATAACCATCCATTAGCGAATGCAGTATCGAGCGCAACTTGGATTGACAGTGAATAAGTAAGTATAGAGCTTAAAGCTGTTAAACAATGCAACAGACACTGGAAATCCCCCCATGCTTTATTCTTTGTCAAATTTATGTAGATAGTCGCTGGCAATGTAAATAAATGTAGACTTGTTCTCCAAATAAAGAAAACCATAACTCTTGAATATCGTACGGTCAAAATGAGGGTTTTTGTTATATAATTTATAATTATAATCTGTGGGTCTGTTGTTCTCGCAACGTTTATTGAAGACTCGTTGTTTTGTGTTTTGTTCTTTCTGCCTTGTCACGTGGCCAAACCATGATATCTGTTGTTTCTTTATGTATTCTATGACGGGAGTTATTCCTAGCTTTTTTTCTCAGTTCTTCATTTCTGATCTTATCTCTCAGGCTGGGTCCTGTCATTCATCTAACACATTTCATCTCAGGAGAGGTTATTTTTCTTATTGTTAACACCTTTCATATCGGTGATGCTTATTTTTCTTATTGTTCTTGCATCTAGGGTCAACGATTGACATTTGTAGCACAATGTTGAAATGAAGATTGTGTTTTTTTTGTATTGATTATTGCACCCTGAAAACTCTCAGGTTTGCCCATTCATTTTTTTTTTATCAGCACCAACTACTAAAATATCATTCATTGATAAATATTGATTTTAGTTTTTTTTTCCTCCTTAATGCGTTTTGTATGTGGTGTCACAAATTGAAACCACTCCCATGAAATGTCAAATTTAAGAATATGGGGAATGTACAAGACATGAAACCTGCATCCACAAATGCTACACAATTTCTAAGAAGAGATCTAAAATGCCATTTTGAGATAAAAATAAAAGAGCCGTGCTGAATGGTGGGTTAAACAAAAGGTGAAAATAGAATCAATGTTAGTAAAATATATATCCTATTAATGCTTTCATTGTCTTCATGTTAATCATCTTTTTTTTTCTTTCGTTCGCCAGCTTTTACCTGTGACGAAGTCCCTAGAGACTAGGAACTGAACTTTGCGTGTTAATCCATTTTTCCCCTAACAGCCGTGTGCACAGAGGTCCCTCACAGCACAGGCAGATAACTCCGACTTCCGAGGTACTCATATTTTTTCCGTCGATGAGTAATTGACGTTTCAAGCCGGGCCTCGCTGCTGAGACCAGGGGTGGTTGCCGCAAGCCATCAGCTCTGGGTCGCTGACAACTTCCAGCTCTGGTGCTGTTAGGCGCGCCTTCGCCTCCACCCCCTCCCGTAGATACCACACTACAGAAAAAAACGTTATTGGACATTACAAGAATTACAACAACAAAAAACAGTAACATTTATACAGGAAACGACATTGCAGATACAGACAATACTTCAGGCAAAAGAAAAGATAGATATATTTTATCATGTATGGTTTGTCCCTATGTCCCCAACGGTCTGCCTCATCTTCGTTTACCAGGTGGTGTCCGTGTTAATGCTAGGTGCGGATACCCGGTAATGTGTTATACTATCTACTAACAATAATAATAATAGAAATAAAAATGTCCTACCTGAGGGTGGAAAACATCCATCCACATTGAAATTATGTCACAGAGATAAGACTTGGAGGGCTGGAGTGCTAAACGTTCGGCCACGATGCATTTTAGTCCACTAGAAATTGAAGTACAGTCAAGATCCTGAATAAACATATTATATTATTATAATGAATTAGAGAGGATTACTAACTAAATAATGAACTGGACTACAAAGGACAAGAGATCGAATTCGATCCCGATCGACGGCTTCCTGGTTCACCCAGCCTTAAATGGGTAGGGGATTTTTTTAATGGGAAAGTAAAGCGGCACGGACCTAAAACCGACTACATTACCCCAAAAATCATGTGCTGAAGGTCTATAAAAGTTATGATCACGAACACCAGATTCGTTCCCCATACGCTACTTGGCATGACGGGGGCTCTTTAGCTTTACTTCATCATCATCAAGTACCGGGCCTGCCCCGGTGTAGGTGATCATGTCTCTCCACAACTTTCGATCTCGACAGTTATTTATCATTTCTGTTGTTGACTTCTACCAAGCCATTCTCTTAAGCTTGTTGACTTCTACCAAGCCATTCTCTTAAGCTTGTTGACTTCTACCAAGCCATTCTCTTAAGCTGTCTTGTATTTTCTCTTTGCTTCCCTCTATCTGTTCGTCGCTCAATTTTTCCAGTTGTTACAATATATTCCAGTAGTTCTCTTCTCATTACTTGGCCAAAAAATGATGATTGTTTCTTCCTAATATTGGAAATTAGCTCTCTTTTTGCTTTGACCTCTTTCATAACATTTTCATTACTCTTCTTAACTGCCCATGGTATTCTCAACATTCTTCTGTAAAACCACATTTCTATAGACTACAGTGATTTTTCTTGTTTGTTGTCCTACTGCCCATGAATCACATCCAAATGTTAAAACTGACTCTATATAACATTTAAGAATTCTTTTTCTTGTTTCGATTGTCAAAAATACCTTACTAACTAAATAAACGACAAGTAAAGGATTCTTTCACTGCCTAAGCCGTGAGAAGACTGTGAAGTATGTCGTCCATATCTTTGTATGACCAACGGTATGTTTTATGGGCGATTTGGTTGGTATCACGGCAGACCGCCACATTTTTTTTTCAGAGAAAATCGCGTACATGGATTTTCAGAGGCTGGGTGAACCCAGAAGCTGTATCGATCAGGAAAATAAAATATTCGATACATCAAAGAATTGAGCTCGAATCTTTTTGATCAGTAGCTAAACGCACTAACCACCCAGCCACTCTAGGGTCACTGTCAATAGTTGTCTTTGATTTAAGTACTTTGATAATATCTGGATAGGATCTTTGATTGAAGTACTTTGAAAATATCTCAATAGGATCTGTGTTTGAAGTAATGTGACACTACCTGAATAGGATCTTTGATTGAAGTACTGCGACATTACCTGAATAGGATCTTTCATTGAAGTACTTTGATAGTATCTTAATAGAATCTTTGATTGGAGTACTGCAACACTTTCTGAATAGGATCTCTGATTGAAGTACCCTGATAATATCTGAAAAGGATCTATGGTTGAAGTACATCGACACTACCAGAATAGAATCTTTGATTAAAGTACTTCGACACCTGGAAACAAAATACCCTAATTGAAGTTGAACGTCTTCCAGTCTGGAGATGATTGAGCGGCTGGGATCCGAAAAAGATTTGGCCACGTGACAAGGCAGAAAGATCAAAACACAACACAACGAGCCTTCATCAAAGGTTAAGAGAACACCAGATCCAAGGGTCGACCACGAAAAAGATGGATTGATGGAATATTAGAAGCACTAGGAAACATAGCAGCAGCAGAGGTGAACAGAAGAGCATCATTGAGTGCCTTCTCCGCAACGAAGGTTGGCTACCATGGATCGCCATTCTACTCTGTTTCTTGCTTTGATGGTGCAGGCTGTCATGGATTGACTTGCCCATCTTTTGATGTTACTCGTCCATGTTAGCCTTGGTCTGCCTCTGCCTCTTTTACCTTGTATTTTCCTTTTCAATATTGCTTTTAGTAGGCTGGTGTGTCTTTTAACATGCCCAAAAAATATAATTTGTCTTGTCTTAATTGTATTTAGTAGTTCTCATTTTATTTTCAGTTGTTTTAAAACTTCATCGTTTGTTATCTTTCCTTTCCATCCAATTCTACCTATTCTTCTATAAATCCACATTTCAAAGGCTTCAATTTTCTGTTCTGCTTTCTTGTTTAATGTCCATGTTTCTGCATCATACAGGAATATTGAGAAGATGTAACATTTTGCCATTCTTGGTTTCAGCCCTGCTGATATTTCTTTGTTGTTAGTATATTTTTCATGACATTAAAATTACTTTTTGCCATACCTATTCTTTTGTTTATTTCAATTTTAAATTTTCCATCATTGGTTATAGTATGTCCAAGGTAGTTTTAGCTCTGGACTGTCTCCAGATGTACTCCCACATCTGTGATATTTAATTGTAGGTCTTGAGAATTTTCTTTGTTTATGATCATAATTTTAGTCTTTTTGATATTCATATCTAGTCCATATTTTTTGCTTGTCATGTTTATCACATTAAGCAATTGTTGTAGGTCTTTAGGATTTTCTGCTAGTAGAAACAGTATCATCAGCATATCTTAGGTTATTGATTATCTTTCCATTAATGTTTAGGCCTGGCATCTCTGAGATGTTTTTAAAGATTTGCTCAGTGTATAGATTGAACAAGCTTGGTGATAGGATGCATCCTTGTCTTAGTCCTCTTTTTATGTCCATGGGTGTAGAGTTCTCCTTGTTATATTTTATTATTGCTGTTTGCTCCCAGTACAAATTACATATTAGTCGTATGTCTGTGTCGTCTAGATTTATATTCTTTAGGCAGTCTATAAGTTGGTTATGGTGTATTCTATCGAAAGCTTTGGTGTAGTCTATGAAGCAGGCATATATTGGTTTGTTTACTTCTATGTACTTTTCAATCAATGTTCCCATGCTAAATATGGCTTTTTTCGTGCCACTGTTTTTCCTGAATCCAAATTGTTGCTAATCTAATTCAGTATTGATTTTATTCTGAATCCTTCCATGTATAACTTTTAGTACAATTTTTGTTACCTGGCTCATTAGGCTTATTGTTCAGAAATCACTGCATTCATCTGCACCATTCTTTTTAGGCAATGCAATGAAAGTTGATGTTTTTAGATCGTTTGGTATGTATCCTGTATGGTATATATCATTGCACATGTCTGTGATCACTTCGATACCAAAATCTTCTAGAGCCTGTATCATCTCTATCTGACAACAGAAGAGCAAAAGACTGCAAATTATATCTCCCCTCGACGCTGGAAGGCAGATGAGGAAGGAAAGAAGGAGAAGAAGAGACAATAGTCATGTGTTTCAGTTCTGCGAACAAGAGAGGCTTGTGAAATCACTGGACAGTTATCACCACTATTGTCCAAATAGGAAATAACTCTAGAGGCAAAACGGGCACTCTATAATACAATCTTCATCCCAAGGCTGTGTTACCAATGCCAGTCCTGGACCCTAGATGCAAGAACAATGAGAAAAAAAAACCTCTACTGGGATGAATTGTGTTACACGAGTGATGAGATCAGAAATGAAGAACTGAAAGAACAAACTAGGAATAACACCGGCCATATAAAATATAAAGAAACAACAAATAAAATGGTTTGGCTGAGTGATAATGCAGAAAGATAAAAAATACAACACAACGAACAGGTAGCATTTTAAGATAAAGTCAATATTTATGTGTAAATAATAGTTAGTTGTTAATGGTTGTAATAAAGAGATCAAAGATGAGCAAATCTGAGAGTTCGTGAAGGAATAATACTCAATATTTATTTACAACGTAATTATTTAAAGTTTCAGATGTAGCGTCCTCTACCTTAAATATATAAGAAATCTGTGTATTTGATCTTCCTGCACAGACACAAATGATAACATTAACTAAAGTATCGGTGATAACTGTGTGCTATACTTCAGGAAAAGACAGTAATAGCGATGCAAAGATTGAATCCTAGCATCTGCTGCAAAATGGAATGTGAGCACCCAAAGTCATAACTAAGACATAGATAACATGTGAAAACGAACCAGGTAATGCAGACAAGGAAAAATAATAGAGTTTGGCAATGAGTATTGTAGACTGGAATGGGGAATAAGTTGAGGAATGTTTCTGGTATAAACAATAAAGTGACACTCGACAGGAAATGTAAGCAACAGAACTCAGTCGTGGTCAAAGCGGAAGGCAACGGTCTCATCTGGAATAACACCGATGTTGAAGATGCTGTCATCTTTTGTTTTTTTTTTCATACAGATGGATCTGTAATAGGACACAATTGGAGTGCATGGGCATTTACAGCAGGCTCGGCAGGCAGAATAGTCAAGGAAGACAGTGGTGCATACGTTATGACCACGAGTAGCATGATGATGGAGGTGATGGCAGTGACCAGGGCATTAATACGGTTAGAGTCACAAGACTACACCCACGCCTGCATACTGAGTGATTCGATGAGCATGATAACAAAATCTGGAGGCGGGTTTTATGCGCAGGATTTGGGTAGAGTCATTGCAGAATTCAAAATATAAGAAATATCACCTTAATCTACGTCTCAGGATATGCGGGAGTACGGGGAATCGAAGGAGCGGACAGGTTGGCTAGCTGTGCTATCGTTAAGGACGGTCAACCAATGGATCGGGCAGGCATCATCAATGCCCTTCGAGATGTGGGAAGGGCACTGGACTTCGACAAACATGGGCCCACGTTACTGCTTCGGATGAAAGAAATTGGAGTTAAGATGGGCACAGCTAGAAACGAGAAACTTAGTGGGTGTGTAAGAATACTTATCAACCAACATAGAACTGGAGTCGTCAGTCGCTGGACGCTGAGGGAGTTGCTGAGGAGGACTTGCTCAGATATATGTGACCTGTGCGCTTTAAGTTCTTTTACAGATACATGTGAGCTGTGCATTTTAATTTCTTTTACAGATATATGTGAGTTGTGCACTTTATATATGTGAGTTGTGCACTTTATAAATGTGAGTTGTGCACTTTAAGTTCTTTTACAGATATATGTGAGTTGTGCACTTTATATATGTGAGTTGTGCACTTTATATATGTGAGCTGTGCGCTTTAAGTTATTTTACAGATATATGTGAGTTGTGCACTTTATACATGTGAGCTGTGCACTTTAAGTTCTTTTACAGATATATGTGAGTTGTGCACTTTAAGTTCTTTTACAGATATATGTGAGTTGTGCACTTTAAGTTCTTTTACAGATATTTGTGATGTGCACTTCAATTGCTTATACAGGTCTGAACGATGAAGAATATAGAAAGAAAGAGAATAATCATCAAGTATATCATCATTTCGTATCTATCTATCTATCTATCTATCTATCTATCTATCTACCTACCTACCTATCTATCTACCTACCTACCTACCTACCTACCTATCTATCTATCTATCTATCTATCTGTCTATCTGTCTATCTGTCTATATGTCTGTCTGTCTGTCTGTCTGTCTGTCTATCTATTGTCCTTTCGAGCCGAAGACGACACATAGAGCAGAACCACAATCTCGAAAACAGAAACCTTGCGTGCCAAAATGGCCCATATTGCAGAGATCACTGTTTCTAAAATCTATGGCTGTTCCATAACAATACTTTTTACAATGACAGCCTGTCAAGCCATCGATCAACCTCCTTAGTCGCCTCTTACGACATGCTATGTCGTATGTGCTACTCGGGGAAAATTCGTGGCTACCTAAGCGAAGCATAGCAAGCAAGAAGTAACTACTCAACGGGTGCCGGCAAAATAGAAAGTACAAAGTAATAAAACAGGAACGATAGCACCTACCTATTGTCTCGCACTAGAAAGAGTTATACAAGCGAACACAAGAAATTGTAAAATAAACTTGAAATTGTACATAGCAGCGAAACTGTTAGAGTGACGAGACTAACAATGGCGTTTCGGGGAAAGAATTCATCAGTAATAAAGAAAAATACTCAAAGATCAACATGATAGGCAAATATTATTCTAAAATAAAGAAAGAAATATAAACACAAAAGTGAAACACCTATCTCAACACAAGAACTGACATGATGTGGCTGTATGGAAAGATGAGAGAGAAACAATAAATATAAGCCTAACATAGTGGATAAAAGTTAGGCAAAGATGTGGCTGAAAGTAAAGATGAGAGAGAAGCAACAAATATAAGCCTAACCTAGTGGATTAGAGTTAGGCAAAGATGTGGCTGAAAGTAAAGATGAGAGAGAAGCAACAAATATAAGCCTAACCTAGTGGATTAGAGTTAGGCAAAGATGTGGCTGAAAGTAAAGATGAGAGAGAAGCAACAAATATAAGCCTAACCTAGTGGATTAGAGTTAGGCAAATATGTGGCTGTAAGTAAAGATGAGTGAGAGGCAACAAATATAACCTGAAGGGTAACAATTTTTCCAAGAGACAAAATATGGAAAACAATTTGATTCGTGATGGGCAGAAAAGGTGACGGAATTTGTGTCTTGTAAGAGGATACAAGTCGTACCGGCAGGCTACTGCCTTCTTTGTTTTATTTGTTATTGTATGCTACCAAAGATAAGAAAAATTCATTCACAAACAGCCGATTATACACACATACAGCTGAATAGGGCGTGCACGGAGGTCGACCTTATCAACAGCATTTACCAGCGCGTTTAGGAGGATGCTGTGACACGAAGTGAAACTGTTATGGGAAATTCTTGACTGCAATGATTCTGATTTCATAAAAAAGAATAGAATAGAATAGAATAGAATAGAATAGAATAGAATAGAATAGAATAGAATAGAATAGAATTTTTGCCCGGAATGGTCATAGATGTGCTTCAGTAAACTTTTAGGACTGTAACGATTCCGAGATACATGTTTTTCTAACTGGTCTCGGCATACATATTTATAAGTGGTTTCAACATACTTATTTTATAAGTGGTCTCAACATATATATTTATTAGTGGTTTCAACATATATATCGACCACATTACCGCAAAAATCCTGCGCTGAAGGTCTGTAAAATGTACGGTCACTACACCATATTCCCCATACGCCACTTGGCGTGACGGGGGTACTTTACTTTTACTTTTTCAACATACATAGTGGTCTCAACATCATCATTATCACCAAGTACCGGGCCTGCTGGCGTAGGTGATCACATCTCTCCACAACTTTCGATCTCGACAGTTATTTATCATTTCCATTGTTGACCTTCTGCCAAGCCATTCTTCTAAGCTGTATGGTATCTTTTCTCTTTGCTTCTCTCTATCTCTTCTTCCCTCGATTTTCCCAGTTGTTACAATATATTCCAGCTGTTCCCTTCTCATAACATGGCCAAACAATAATGATTGTTTCTTCCTAATATTGGATATTAGCTCTCTTTTTTGCTTTGGCCTCTTTCAGAACATTTTTATTGCTCTTTTTAGCTGTCCATGGTAATCTCAAAATATTTATAAGTGGTCTTAACATACTCATTTTATAAGTGGTCTCAGCATACATATTTTATGAGTAACTAAGAATATGATTTGCCTCTAGCTTATGTACTCGTGTCATATTTAATAGCCGTTGGCAATCATATCGGAAATGTAAGTGCACACCAAAGGTTCAGAGATCTAGCACATTACGATTTGACTGTTTATGGCATGATGTGATAGAGTTCCAGTAAACTTCTTTTTGGAATAAAAAACATTCTGCCGGAGCTACTGAGCTAAGTGCTCTGTGTACACCCTGAGATGTGCATCTCTTTCGTTTTGATCGTGTTTCGATATCCCGATTACTTACGATGTGTGATGGTATTGTATGACGGGGAACAGATGGTTGTGTTCACTTTCTGTGCGGTTTCGCCTTTATGTCTTTTGGCATGTGCTGAGACTGCTATTATGGGGACAGCAGCTACCTTTCTTTGTTTGGGAGATGAGATATTAATTTGGATGACTCCACTGGCACGGGCGGTTGAGCAATTATGGATTTGAATTCGCTTGCAGTGATACCGGGCCTTTCTTAACCATAAAGAACATGAATGTATAGGATAGTTTTGAAGCAAATGAAAATGTAAAAAACTACTTAACACAAATAGAACAAAACAAGTGAAACTTTTCAACATGTGAAGAGACACAACACCCTACTGAAAGTCATCTTGGAAGGGAAGGTACGCGCCAGACGTGACAGAGGCAGGCCAAGACTAAAATGGACAGATAACAGAAGATGGACGGGTGAACCTGTGACAGCAAGCACTATCAAGACAAGAGACGGAATAAAATGGCGGTCCGTGGTAGCCAACCTTCCATGTGGAGACGGCATTATACCAAAATTATATATCTGTGTGTAGGGTAATCATTTGTTATCTATATTGGAATCAAAACCGCGGAAATAAACTTTATCAGGCAATTATTGGGAGCTAGAGAGAAATTTGAAGTGAAGAATTAAAGGCAGTTTGGGATCACCCACGCAGAAGAATAATTTAGAAAGAACAAATTAAACAGTTTGAGCATGTAACACAACAGATACAAACAAACGATATACAATCCATATAGCTATCAACATACGCTACGATAAACGTATATAGATCATCATCACGTGATATACCAATTGCCGTAGGCGATCATGTCCTTCCTCAATCTTCTATCTACAATGCATTGCATCAATTCTGTTGTTGACTGTTTTCCGTGCCATGACACCAAACTATCTAATAGCTTCTCTCTTTGTCGCACGCGATCTCTCTTTCCCCGTGTTTTACCAGTTGTAACCAAGTATTCCAACTTTACTCTTCACATGAAGGACCCGAATAATGTTGATCGTTTCTTTCTTATGTTTTTAGAAGCCTCATTTTAGTGTTGGCCTCTTTGAGAATGTCCTCATTGGTCTTTTGGCCGTCCAGGGAACTTTCAACATTATTCTGGGAAATCCCATCGCTGTGGCCTGTAATCGTCTTTTCATTTGTTTGTCTACTGTCCATGATATTAGAATAGATAGATAGATATAGATAGAGAGAATGCTTAAAAAAACTATACTATACACCCCGCTGAAGTTGAAATATAAATGATGAAGAAAGAAGATGATGAATTCTAATTCAGGAAAATTAACTGTCAATGAAAAAAAAAAGCTTGCAAAATATTTGGACAGCTATCACAACTATTGTCCAACAAGGAAATAACTTTACCGACAAAACAGACACTATAATACATCTTCATCCCAACGTTGTGCTACCAATGTCAGTCCTGGACCCTAGATGCAAAACAATAAAAAAAATAACCTCTACTGAGATTAAATGTGTTAGACTAATGATAGGAAACAGTCTGAGAGATAAGATTAGAAATGAACTCATAAAAAAGCTAGGAATAACCCTCGTCATAGAATATATAAAGAAACAACAGATAAAATGGTTGGCCACGTGACAAGGCAGAAAGATCAAAACATAACACAACGAGCCTTCAATAAACGTTGTGAGACGAGAACATGAGACTCAAGGGCCGACTACTACAAAGATTGATTGACGAAAACACTAGGAAGAATAACAACAGATGAGAACAGAAGAGCAAAAGGCTGTAAAGAAATAATAATGATAATAAAAGGAAGAAGAAAAAGAAAAGAAATTATTGAACTTAAATGCTATTTTTAGCATCCAGAGTAAATTACATTTCCACTATCGCGATGTAATCATCCTACTCCTTTCCATCACATTTCACATAGTCCCAAGACGTTCAATTTCATTCTCTTCATTTCTTGACTAATCTTGCCAACCTGGAGTGCTGATCTAATGTTACAATTTCCTACTGATAGAGTCTCTCTATTTTTCATCGTGCAAACACTTGCTGAATGAAATGACAAAGCAGAATAGCTCAGCTCAAAATAGCATTTCAGAAAATGAAAAACGTCTTGTTGAACAAATCTATGTCAATAGAAGTGAGAAAAAGAGTTAGTTAATCGATGCTATATAGAACCATTTCTAACCTATAGAAGAGAATCACTGACAATAGCCAAACAAATGAAAAAGCGATTAGAGGCCACGGAGATGGGATTTCTCAGAAGAATGTTGAAATTTCTTTGGACATTTAAAAGACTGACAAGGAAATAATTCTCAAAGAGGCAAACATAAAAAGGGAGCTCCTTGAGAAAATCAGAAAGAAACAATCAACATTATTCGTGCACATTAGGAGAGGAGGAAAGTTGGAATAGTTGGTTACAACTGGTAAAATACAGGGAAAAAGAGATAGCGGACGACAAAGAGAGAGTTGAATAATGTTGTATAGAGATATGTGTCTCAATGGTTAAAGAAAGACAGAGATAACGACAGACAGATAGTGTTGAATAATGTTGTATGGAGATATGTGTCTCAATGCTTCAAGAAAGACAGAGAGAACGACAGACAGACAGAGTTGAATAATGTTGTATGGAGATATGTGTCTCAATGGTTAAAGAAAGACAGAGAGAACGACAGACAGACAGAGTTGAATAATGTTGTATGGAGATATGTGACTCAATGGTTAAAGAAAGACAGAGAGAACGACAGATAGTGTTGAATAATGTTGTATGGAGATATGTGACTCAATGGTTAAAGAAAGACAGAGAGAACGACAGACAGACAGAGTTGAATAATGTTGTATGGAGATATTATTGTCTCAATGGTTAAAAAGACAGAGAGAACGACAGACAGAGTTGAATAATGTTGTATGGAGACAATGATAAAAGAATGATACAGAGAGTCAGACAGACAGAGTTGAGTAATGTTGAATGGAAACCTAACTGTCCTAATGGTTAAGGAATGAGAGAGAGGGAGCGAGAGATAGGTAAAGACAGAGGAAGGAAAATATATTATTATTAAAATGTGAATAAAAATGGCGACAATACTAAAACTAAATTTACAATGCACAATTTGTTATTTAATCTAAGCAGGAAAAAGGTATTTTTTTCAGGAATGTACGACTAGACTATAAAACTAGTTAGAGCATTGTAGCGTGGTGGTTAGTGCGCTACTTTTGTGGCGCTGTTGCCATGGCTTAGTACCAACATGAAATTCTACTCAGTTTATTCTAATTAAAATAATAGTAACAGTAATGATAATAATAACTATAACAAAAACATTACTACTAATAATATAACGACAAAAACAATTATAACAACAGAAATAATAATAACAAAAACAATAATAATATAATAACAATAATAACAGAATTAAATAATAATAACAATAACAAAAACAATCATCATCATGTGCCATACCGGTTGGCGTAGGTGATCATGTCCCTCTACAATTTTCTATCTACAGTGCATCGTATCAGTTCTGTTGTTGACTGTTTTCCATGCCATGACACCAAGCTATCCAGTATTTTCTCTCTTTGTCGCCCGCGATCTCTCTTTCCTTGTATTTTGCCAGTTGTAACTAAGCATTCCAACTTTCCTCTTCTCATGATGTGCCAGAAAAATGTTGATTGGTTCTTTCTCATGTTTTTTTAAGAGCTCCCTTTTTGTGTTTTTCACCCTTTGAGAACTTCCTCATTGGTCTTTTTAGCTGTCCAGGGAACTTTCAACATTCTTCTGAGAAATCCCATCTCTGTGGTCTTTAATCGTCTTTTCATTTGTTTGTCTACTGTCCATGATTAGCTTCCATAGGTCAGAATTGGTTCTATATAGCATCAATGAACTATCTTTCTAATTTTTATTGACATAGATTTGTTGCATAAGATATTTTTCATTTTACAACAACAATATAACAACAATAACAATAATAACAACAAATAATTAATAATAACCGTAATAATGCCATTAATATAATAATAACAACAGTATTAAAATGAGTACCTGGCTCAGTGGGATTGAGGTAACATTAATGAACACCTCGGAAATACACAGAATACCTTTACCTCCAAATGTCTTTCTCTGTTAAGTTGAATACCTTACATTCTAAGACTCCAACACGACAAACTTTTAATAATGATTAATTTAATAAAATGTACAGGTTTCACTTAAACGTTGTGAAAGTATCACTTCTCTGTTATTATATCACTGATTCAGAAAGTGACAAATAACGTATGCTGTGAAATCCAGAAAACTTACACAGCAATAAATAAAATCACGACATTTCGAAATCATGATTACAATTACTATAAAAATTATTCGTCACGTGTGAATTTCTTTCGAATAAATATCCCAATCTGACAGCCAACTTTTTTTTTAACACAAAATCCGCGAGAACGAGTGCGTCGTTCACAAACCTCGCCAGTGTGCTCGGTTAATCAAAAACCTGCGATTGCCGTGGCATGGATGGCACAACAGAAGCCCCTTGTGTGCCACAGCAATCTAGCGCTAGGGAGCGCGTTACTCTTCTCTTGTCAGACTTGAATACCGTTCGGATTGGCCCTTCCCATTCGTTTTCCAGTAGAGTGGAGCCGCCTCCTTTTTGGTGTATGTGTGAGAGTATGTGTGTGCTTCTACCTTCCGTATTGGATTGTAGCTCGTTCAAGCAGCGAGAATTAAAAGCCTTTACGTCGTTTCACCTGGGTATTTTCACGCGAAAATTTACTTTTATTTTCTGTCTGGACGAGGTTGCTAACAACTAGCTCTCATAGCAGTCCTCAAAGTGAGGTGTTTCATAGCGTCAATTATGGCCAGGTGTTTCTCAAAGGAGAGACCCTACACACATATAATTTTCACTATCTATCTATCTATCTATCTATCTATCTATCTATCTATCTATCTATCTATCTATCTATCTATCTATCTATCTATCTATCTATCTATCTATCTATCTATCTATCTATCTATCTATCTATCTATATCTATCTATCTATCTATCTATCTATCTATCTATCTAAGACCTCACAAAGAGCACAGATTAAACTCTCAGCGCCCAAAGATCTCTGTTATATATTAAGTGTCTGGCTTTATAAAAGATCTTCATTGTGTCTTGCCACACGATCCTCTTCTGAACGAGCCTTTCAACCTCGGCACTAGAACTGATGCCTGCTGCTGTTGCTTCTCGCCTCAGTGTTCTATTTAATGGGTTTCTAGGTCATCTCTTTTATACTTTCACGGCTTGCTTTGAGTTTCTTTTATTTTCTCCTCTCGTCAAATATAAGTTTCCACTACAATTTTAAAAAGTTAAACTGGATTACTGACAAACTGGATTAATTGACAACTTAAAAGAGAATGGCTTGGCAGAAGGTCAACAACAAAAAATGATAAATAACTGTCGAGATCGAAAATTGTGGAGAGACATGATCACCTTCGCCAGCAGGTCCGGTACTTGATGATGATGATATCCTAGAAGACTTGGCCTACGGTTGAAGGGATCGTGGTTCGTCAAGAAGAAGCCGAATAAGGCAAGAACTAGAGCGGACGAGACCGGTTAGCTCTTAGATTAGGGGTAGTTACGTCATAAGATGTAATCACTTTCTTATAGCACAAGAGCTGGAAGTTGTCAGCGACCCACAGCTGACGGCTTGCGCCAGAATCGGTGAACCAGAACCATCCAGAACCTGCTCCACCTCTCCGTGGTGCCTCTAGTAACAGACTAACCTGTCTAGTCTGGCCAAGCGAGTAGGGATCGAAGAGGGAAGACAACCTGGTACTCAAAAATGTCGTGCTGAAGTCGGATGTGTTGGGCCGAAAGGCGCAAATATCACAGTTATACTGCAAACAACAACATAACGCAGACACGCCCACTTAACGTCCTTTTAAGGGCGGATGACGAAGAGGAATTCTATAGTCTACGAATACTCTACAATAATTTAGTCATCGGGCGAACGCAAGCAAGCAATTTTCCAAGTTCTGCTGGAGAGGTTGGAACTTGTCCAATATTAAACTGTTTCCGATAACTCCGGTGGTCGCTAGGGCACAACTGATAAACTTATATAACCATTGCTCATTATCATCATCATTGAGTGTCATCTCCGCAATTAAGGTTGGCTACCATTGAGCCCCATTCCACTCTGTCTCTTGCTTTGATAGTGCAGATTGTCATAGGCTGACTTGTCCATCTTTTGATGTTACTCGTTCATGTTAGTCTTGTTCTGTCTCTTTTACCTTGTATTTTCCCTTCCAAGATTACTTTTAGTAGACTACTGTGTCTTTCAAAAATCTCATTTTGTTTTGTTTGAATTGTGTTCAGTAGTTCTCTTTTCATTTTTACTTGTTTTAAGACTTAATCATTTGTTTTGTTTCCTTTCAGTCCAAATCTTCCTATTCTTCTATATATCCACATTTCAAAGGCTTAAATTTTCTGTTCTTTTTTCCTGTTTAATGTCCATGTTTATGCACCATACAGGAATGTTGAGAAAATATAACGTTTTGCTATTCTTAGTTTTAGCCCTGCTGTTATTTGTTTTGGTGTTAGTATATTGTTCGGAGAAACTAAAGAAGGATGGTTAAAACAGAAATGTGAAGAAATGGAAAAACAACAAAAGAAAGACTCAAAATTTATGCACAATCAGTTAAATGAATCAACAGAAAGAAAAGAAGTCAAAGTTTCAGGATGTGTGAAATCAAATGAAGGGAATATAATAATGGGACAGGAGAAGACAATGGAAAGATGGACAGAATAGATCTGTCAATTCTATGATGATGAAAGACCAGAACTAAACAATTCAAACATAGACACAGGACCACCAATAATGCAGAGTGAAGTGGAGGGCACAATTCAACAAATGAAAAGAGGCAAAGCTCCAAGTCTCGACAATATAACAATCGAAGAGATAAATACATTAAGAGAGCTGGGAGTACAAGTCATAACAAAACTACTCAATGACATATATAAAACTGGACACATACCTGAAGATCTACTAAAATATATCTTTGTAGCCATACCGAAGAAGTCAGGCGCCACTGATTGTGAAGACCATCGCACTATTAGTCTCATGAGCCATATGACGAAAATATTACTAAGAATCATCATGAGACGTGTAAGGAACAAAATAAAACCAGAAATAAGTGAGGAACAATGTGGATTTGTGGAAGGAAAGGGCACCAATAATGCAATATACATCTTAAGAACATTGATAGAAAGATCTATAGAAGTAAAGAAAGATCTGTATATGTGCTTTATAGACTACACGAAAGCATTTGACAAAGTAAAGCATGTGGAAATAATTAATATGCTGGAGAAATTAAACATTGATGGCAAGGATCTGCGAATCATAAAAAAATGTACTGGCAACAATAGCAGCTATACGAATTAACAACCAAACAGGATAATTTCAATATATAAAACAAGGAGTCAGACAAGGCTGTGTTCTGTCACCGGATTTGTTTTCACTTTACAGCGAACATATTATGAGATCAATAGTACTGAAAGGAATTGAAGTCAGCGGTCACAAGATAAATAATTTGCGATATGCGGATGACACAGTCTTAATAGCAGAGACAGAGAATGAACCACAAGGAATGATAGACATAATAGTAAAAGAAAGCAACAAAAAAGGTTTCAGTCTGAATAGTAAGAAAACAGAAGTAATGGTCATATCAAAGAAACAATCATCACCATCATGCAGCATAAAAATAAACAGGACAAATCTGAAACAAATGCAACGCGTCAAATACTAGGTTACAATAATAACATCTGATGGAAGATGCACCACAGGAATAAAAAGCAGAATAGCTCAGACCAAAATAGCATTTCAGAAAATGAAAAATATCTTATGTAACAAATCTATGTTAATAGAAGTGAGAAAGAGACTTCATCGGTGCTATATAGAACGAATTCTGACCTATGGAAGCGAATCATGGACAGTAGACAAACAAATTAAAAGACGATTAGAGGCCACAGAGATGGGATTTCTCAGAAGAATGTTTAAAGTTCCCTGGACAGCTAAAAAGACCTATGAAGAAATTCTCAAAGAGGCCTATACAAAAAGGGAACTCCTAAAAAACATCAGAAAGAAACAATCAACATTTTTTGGGCACATCATTTTTAGTTGTCCAGGGAACTTTCAACATTCTTCTGAGAAACCCGATGTATGTGGCCTCTAATCCGTCTTTTCATTTGTTTGCTTACAGACCATGATTTATTCCATAGGCATATATAATTCCATATATATATATATATATATATATATATATATATATATATATATATATATATATATATATATATATATAATTATGTAGTTAATTATTTTTCATAAGTTGAAATAAAAATATGATGATTATTTCCCCTGAACTGATTCACACACCAAGACTGCATTATATATTGACATATACAATTCGACAACATACACCCATGCACCCTTTAATTATCAAGATCACCCCTCATCCTCTCCCTCGCCCACGACCAAAGGTCACTCCCCTGGAGTTAGTTCACAAAAACATCATTCTTGCCCTTAGTGGAAAATAATGGAGCCACCAAGGTCGTTTTTATCTTCACTGGTTCAACGCGGTCCTCGGCTCTTTCAGGCTATGGTCAACAAAAATATTGCTCCAGAAAGATTGGCAGTTCATTTTCCGGCTCCTTGGACGCCAGTTTCATTCAGAGGCATATTTCCTTTCTTCTGCTGCCCAGTCCGCGACGGGTTTATTGCTCAGTTTTGAAGTGCGTTATTGTGCACCTGACGTGGCCATATGTCGACAGCCTCAGCCTTAGTGGTCTGTTAGTTCGGCTTTAGGGAGTTTTCTTTACATTTTTGGGGGCTCATTTAGGGCTTTTAAGGATCTCATAAAATTAAATATCGTTAAAGAAAATGTATAGGAAATTCAATAATTAAGAAAAGATTGGAAAGTGCACAGCTTACTTCTTGTTTCTGTTCTTCTTCTTCTTTCTCTTTCTTTTGCTTTTTTCTTCTTATTCTTCTTCTTTTCTATCTCTTCCGATTTTTCTTTTTAATTTCTTCTTCTTCTGCTTCGTCATCATTCTCTTCTTTTCTTCCTCCTCTTTCTCTTCTTTTGCTTAATCCTATTCTTTCTCTGTCTCTTCTTCTTCCTAATCCATTTCTTTCTCTGTCTCTTCTTCTTCCTAATCCTATTCTTTCTCTGTCTCTTCTTCTTCTTCCTAATTGTATTCTTTCTCTGTCTTCTTCCAATCCTCTTTCTCTGCCTCTTCTTCTTCCAATCCTATTCTTTCTCTGCCTCTTCTTCTTCCTAATCCTATTCTTTCTCTGTCTTCTTCTTCCAATCCTATTCTTTCTCTGTCTCTTCTTCTTCCTAATCCATTTCTTTCTCTGCCTCTTCTTCTTCCTAATCCTATTCTTTCTCTGTTGTTTCTTCTTCCAATCCTATTCTTTCTCTGCCTCTTCTTCTTCCTAATCCATTTCTTTCTCTGCCTCTTCTTCTTCCTAATCCTATTCTTTCTCTGTCTCTTCTTCTTCTTCCTAATTGTATTCTTTCTCTGTTGTTTCTTCTTCCAATCCTATTCTTTCTCTGCCTCTTCTTCTTCCCTAATCCTATTCTTTCTCTGTTGTTTCTTCTCTCTATTCTTTCTCTGCCTCTTCTTCTTCCTAATTTTCTTTCTCTGCCTCTTCTTCTTCCTAATCCTATTCTTTCTCTGTCTCTTCTTCTTCTTCCTAATTGTATTCTTTCTCTGTTGTTTCTTCTTCCAATTATTCTTTCTCTGCCTCTTCTTCTTCAATCCTATTCTTTCTCTGCCTCTTCTTCTTCCTAATCCTATTCTTTCTCTGTCTTCTTCTTCTCCTATTCTTTCTCTGTCTCTTCTTCTTAATCCATTTCTTTCTCTGCCTCTTCTTCTTCCTAATCCTATTCTTTCTGTTGTTTCTTCTTCCAATCCTATTCTTTCTCTGTCTCTTCTTCTTCCTAATCCTATTCTTTCTCTGTTGTTTCTTCTTCCATCCTATTCTTTCTCTGTCTCTTCTTCTTCCAATCCTATTCTTATCTTATTCTTCAGCCACTTTTCTTCCTCTTTATTTCTTTTGACGTTCTTCCTCGTTCTTCTTTTTTACTATTTAATTTTTCTTCAGTCTGTAGTCTGTTTCCATTTACAGATTCAATAGTTAATCTTCAATATGCAACTGTGAATTCAATATATAACTGTGAATTTAATATACAATTATGAATTCAAAACACAACTGTGAATTCAAAATTCAACTGTGAATTCAAAATACAACTGTGAATTTAATATACAACTATGAATTCAAAACACAACTGTGAATTCAATATTCAACTGTGAATTCAATATACAACTGTGAATTTAATATACAACTATGAATTCAAAACACAACTGTGGATTCAATATTCAACTGTGAATTCAATATACAACTGTGAATTTAATATACTACTATGAATTCAAAACACAAGTGTGAATTCAATATTCAACTGTGAATTCAAAATACAACTGTGAATTGAATATACAACTGTGGATTGAATATACAACTGTGAATTCTATATACAACTTTGAATTGAATATACAACTGTGAATTGAATATACAACTGTGAATTCAAAATACAATTGTGAAATCAATATACAACTGTGAATTCAATATACACCTGTGAACTCAATATACAACTGTGAATTCAATATACAACTGTGAATTCAATATACACCTGTGAACTCAATATACAACTGTGAATTCAATATACAACTGTGAATTCAATACACAACTGTGAATTCAATATACACCTGTGAACTCAATATACAACTGTGAATTCAATATACAACTGTGAATTCAATATACAACTGTGAATTCAATATACAACTGTGAATTCAATATACAACTGTGAATTCAATACACAACTGTGAATTCAATATACAACTGTGAATTCAATATACAACTGTGAATTCAATATACAATTGTTGATCAACGGAGGACGGTGAGTTTAAAACTTTAGGGGGCCAGACATAACATTTAGGTTCACCGTCAACCTGATCACTTGGGACATAAACATTATTGAAACTTGCGCTATGTGAAATAGTTCCTTCAATACTTGTCATAAATTAACATAATTATAAGTATAGTAACCAATTCTGACCTATGGAAGCGAATCATGGACAATAGACAAACAAATGAAAAGACGATTAGAGGCCACAGAGATGGGATTTCTCAGAAGAATGTTGAAAGTTCCCTGGACAGCTAAAAAGGCCAATGAGAAAGTTCTCAAAGAGGCCAACACAAAAAGGGAGCTCTTTAAAAACAGAAAAAAACAATCATCATTTTTTGGGCACATCATGAGAAGAGGAAAGTTGGAATACTTGGTTACAACTGGCAAAATAAAAGGAAAGAGAGATCGCGGACGACAAAGAGAGAAAATACTGTATAGTTTGGTGTCATGGCATGGAAAACAGACAACAACAGAACTCATACTATGCACTGTAGATAGAAGATTGTGGAAGGACATGATCGCCAACGCCAACCGGCACGGCACATGATGATGATGATAAGTATAGTAGCCTCCGTCAGTCATAGTTGACTATGGATTTTTCAGCGCCCCTAGAAATGTTATTTTTTCTTTTTTTTTTCTTTCGTCGTGTATTCTCTTTTTCTATGAATCTGTCTCTTCTTGTTTGAGGTGAACCTTTAGAGTGTGTTTCCAGAGATTGCGGTCCGCAGCTATGTTTTCCCATGCTGCAGGGTTTATGTTCAGAGTCTTCATGTCGCATTTACACACATCTACAAATCGAAGTTCTGGGCGTCCCCTAGTTCTTTTACCATATGCCAGTTGTCCGTAGAGTATATCTTTCGGAATGTGGCCATCTTTCATACGGTGGACATGACCAAGCCAGCGTAACCTACGTTGTTTGAGCAGCGTGTAGATATTCGGTAGGACTGTGCAAGTCATGACCTCCATGTTTGTCACTTTATCCTTCCAGGTGATACCAAGAATACGGCGTAGACATCGCATATGGAATGTATTTAGCCTTCTCTCCTGCTTTACATAGGTAGTCCAAGATTCGCTGCCATACAGGAGGATACTAATTATGCAGGCATTATACACGGTGACTTTTATTTTAATTGTTAGTTTGTTGTTTTACCAGACACGCCTAGAAAGACGGGCAAAGGTGGTAGCAGCTTTTTCAATATGAGTGTCAATTTCTGTATCTAAAGATAGTCTGTCGCTGATGATGGACCCCAGTTAGTTATACTGCCGCACGATATCAAGTTTATAGTTGACGATAGAGATTGCAGGTGTTGCTTCGACGTCTTGGCCGAGTATGAATTATAAGTACATCATAATATATTAGTTATCTGCATTATAAGTTATGAAAAAAATAAAAAGACCAATGAAGAAATTCTCAAAGAGGCCAACACAAAAAGGGAACAATCAACATTTTTTGGGCACATCATGAGAAGAGGAAAGTTGGAATACTTGGTTACAGCTGGCAAAATACAAGGAAAGAGAGATCGCGGACGACAAAGAAATACGATACTGGATAGCTATAAAAAACGATCAACAAGAGAATTGATATGTTGCACTCTCGATAGAATATTGTGGAAGGACATGATCGCCTTTGCCAACCGGTATGCACATGATGCTGATTCCCATATTGTTTAATTTACATTCATGATCACAGACACGAGATGTTGCAATTTTCTGGTACTCCTGTTACAAGAGGCTGGTTCTCTTCAAAGATTGGTTCGGTTGCTATTATTTTAATTTTATGGCTTACCATCTGTGTTAACTCTTTCCGTGCGTTTCACCCCGCACAGTAACCTCTGAAGTCGGAGTAAATCTGCCTGCATGGCGAGGGGCATCCTGTAATGGGATAAAACAGACTTCACACGCAAAATTCAGTGGGTGGGACTTCGTCAGAGGTCAAAGCAGACGAAAGCGAACGAACGAACCCCGCACAGTGCGTCACTCTCAACATGATTAATGTGAACCGTCATCAAAACCATATTCTTTTTACGTCTTGTATCATCTTGGTAGTGACAAAATCTAATACCTTGTTCAATTATCTAAAAGTTCATATATAACTTTTTTAATGGTATATATTCTTCTTCTTCTACCTTTTAGCTCCCAGTGGAGCATAGGTCTTCAACAAACACTTTCCAAGTCGTTCTGTTTCCTGCAATTCTTCTAAGATCATTCCATGTCTTCCCCATCATCTTCATCTCTGCTTCAATCTGTCTTCTCCAAGAATTCCTTGGTCTTCCTCTTTGTCTTTTCCCCTGGGGATTCCAAAAAAGGGCCTGTTGTGTAATACTCTCAGTTGGTTTCCGTAGTGTGTGTCCTATCCATCGCCATCGTCTTCGCTGTATTTCTTTATCCACTGGTATTTGACGGGTACATTTCCATAATTCCACGTTTGTGACTTTGTCCTGTCATTTCCATCCCTTTATTCTGCGCAAGCATCCATTAATGAAAGTCTGTACCTTCGTGATTGTCAATTTTGTTATTCTCCATGTTTCACAGCCATATAATAGAACCGACTTAACATTGGAGTTGAAAATTTGTATTTTTGTATTTAGCCTAATTTCTTTGGATTTCCATATGTTTCCCAGTGCAATGAAAGCTCCTCTTGCTTTTGATATCCTTATTTTGGTATCATTTTCTGTTCCTCCCTCTTTATCTATATTACTGCCCAGATATATATAAGATTGTACGTCTAGTAGAGGTATTTCTCCTAGTTTTATTTGGTTATTGCCAACTGCATTAATTCTCATAATGTTGGTCTTATCTCTATTAATCTTTAGTCCTAGCTGTTGTGATCTCTCATCTAATATACTCATTTTATCTTGCATCTGTTGGTGGCTGTGTGATAGGAGAGCTATGTCATCAGCAAAGTCTAAATCATCAAGTTGTTTGGTCAGTGACCACTGGATCCCATTTCTGTTGTTTTGAGTTATTTTCATAATCCAATCTATGGCCAGTAGAAAGAGAAATGGAGACAGAAGGAATCCTTGCCTTACTCCTGTTCTTATTTCAAATGCTTCTGTAAGCTGTCCTTCATGCACCACACTACATTTTGTTCCTTCATACATTGTTTTTATCAGGTTAATAAACTTTATGGGGATTCCATAATGACTCAGCAACTTCCAAAGCATTCTTCTGTCTAAACTATCAAATGCCTTTTCGTAATCTATGAATCCAATATAAAGTGGGGATTTTAGTTCTAAACTTTGTTCAACTATTATACGTAGAGTAGTTATTTGATCAGCACATGATCTGTTCTTCCTAAAACCTGCTTGTTCATCTCTCAAGTGTTTCTCTATAGCCTCTTTTAGTCTCTCCAGAATGATTCTGCCTAATATTTTTCCTGGCACTGATAGTAGCATAATTCCCCTATAATTTGTGCACTCCTGTAAACTTCCTTTCTTTGGTAGTTTGATCATATAACCTTCTCTCCAGTCTTTAGGTATTTCTTCCCTCTCCCAAATTTTATCCAATAGATTATGTAACATCTTGGTAGAGGTGATAATATCTGCTTTGATGGCTTCCGAAGGAATTTCATCTGGTCCTGTGGCTTTACCATCTTTTAACAGTTTGATGGCTTTCATTATTTCTTCTTTGCTTGGTTTTCCGCAGTTAACGTGTAATTCTTCTTCTGCTGGTAGTATATCTGGAGGATTATTTGAGCCAGGTCTGTTCAAAAGTTCTTCAAAGTGCTCCTTCCATCTCTCCATTTGTTCCTTTATATTACTAAGCAGATTTCCTTTCTTATCTTTGATAAAGGCGTTGATCTGTTTGTATTTTCCACCTAATTTCTTTGTGCTGTTGTACAGTTCTTTCATATTCCCTTTATTTGCTGCTTCTTCTGCCTCTTTAGCTAATTCATCTATATATTTCCTCTTATCCCTTTTAATGCATCTTCTCACTTCTTTGTTCACCTCTGTGTAAGCTTCCTGTGTCTTGGCTTTATTACTTCTTGTTTTGCTTTTATTTATGTCTGCTTTCTTGTTCTTTCTTTCTTTAATTTTATCCAGGGTCTCTGCTGTCATCCATGCCTTATTCTGGCGTTCTCTTTTCCCCAGTGTTTCTTCGCATGTCTCTTTCCATATATTTTTTACCTGTTTCCAATGATCTTCTATATTTATTGTATTTTCTAGTTGTTGGAGGACTTGGTATTTGTTTGATATTGTGACTGCGAATTTATCTTTAATTCCTTGTTCTTTAAGAAACCCTACATTGAAATACGTTCTGCCCTTATTCGTTGTAGTATACCTTTTTAATTTAATTTTAAGTTTGGCTAACAGAAGATGATGATCAGAAGCTATATCTGCCCCTCTATATACTTTTACATCCTGTAAGGATGACTTAAACTTATTATTAATACATATGTGATCAATTTGATTTTCCGTTCTATGATCTGGTGACACCCATGTAGCTTTGTGTATTCTTTTATGTTGGAATATTGTTCCTCCTAGGCTCATTTGATTAAGGGCGCAGAAATTCACAAATATCTCTCCATTATCATTTATATCTCCAAGTCCATGTTTTCCCATAATCTCTTCAAAGCCTCTGTTGTCTGATCCTACCTTAGCATTTAGGTCTCCCATCAAGATTATAATATCCTTGGCTCGTCTTGCATCCATCTGGCATTGTAGCTGTTTATAAAAATCATCTTTAACTGAGTCATCTTTATCGTTGGTTGGTGCATAGCATTGTATAATGTGTAATTTTATTTTGTTTTTGGTTGTTCTAAATGTTGCTCTCACCAGTCTTGGTCCCACTGCCTCCCATTCTATTAGTGTCTTCTGTGCATTCTTTGATAGCATTATAGTTACCCCTTCGCTATGTTGTGCTCCTGGTTCCTGGTGTCCTGATGATAAAATCATCTCCCCTGTATTCAATTTTATTCTCTCCGCTCCCAGCCATCTTGTTTCACACATTCCCAGAATATCTATCTTGTAGTTGTTCATTTCTGCTGCCACTTGTGCCGCTTTTCCCTGTTCGTTAAGGGTACGAACATTCCAGGTGCCAATTCTGGATGATTTCCTGGTAGACAAAGGGTGAGTCGGCAACCCGGACTCCTTATGGCTTTCTCCGGATTGCGTCATACGTCTCTTAGACAGAGAGCCCTTCTCTTTCCTGGTTGACGGATTTACTTTATCTTTCTTTGACTTGTTCATGTTTGTGAAGTTTTTTCGGCTTATTTTTTTACAGTATGGGATAGCCAGTCCCATGCCTAACCCTCCTTTCTCGCCTCTTACGAACATGCCTGGTAGGGTACAGCGCCGCTATTCTTTACCTCCCTTTCGGGCCCCGGCAGCGCACGGGCGAATGGTATATATTGGATAAATATAAATATGTAGTTTGCTTCTTAAAATTATGAGAAATTGTGTCTCTGAAATCTATTTTGTTCATCATCATCATCAAGTACCGGGCCTAGTGGCGTAGGTGATCATGTCTCTCCACAACTTTCGATCTCGGCAGCTATTTATAATTTCTATTGTTGACCTTCTGCCAAGCCAATCTCTTAAGCTGTCTGTTATTTTTTCTCTTTGCTTCCCTGTATCTCTTCGTCCCTCAATTTTTCCAGTTGTTACAATATATTCAAGTTGTTCTCTTCTCATTACATGGCCAAAAAATGATGATTGTTTCTTCCTAACATTGGAAATTAGCTCTCTTTTTGCTTTGACCTCCCTCAGAACCTCTTCATTACTCTTCTTAGCTGTCCATGGTATTCTCAACATTTTTCTGTAAAACCACATTTCTACAGACTCCAGTGATTTTCTTCTCTGTTTTCCTACTTTGTTACAATGATAAAAAGCTTCCGTACGAAAAGAGTTAATACCTTTATGGTAGGTGATGAAAAAAAGTCGTGACATTCCCGTCTTACTCCCCACATTACAGTGAATTATGTTGTTTTTACTATACAATACAAAAATAAAAATTGTCAGCTCCACTGTTAAGTCAGTCCTATTATATGGCTGTGAAACTTGGAGAACAACAAAATTGACAATCATGAAGATACAGACTTTCATCAATGGATGCTTACGCAGAATAAAAGAATGGAAATGGCAGGACAAAATCACTAACATAGAATTATGGAAATGTATCAGTCAAATACCAGTAAACATACCTCTTCCTCGGAATTGATTCGCGGATAAAGAGATACAGCGAAGACGATGGCGCTGGATAGGACACACAGTACGGAAGTCAACTGAGAGTATAACACAACAGATCCTTTTTGGAATCTCCAGGGGAATAGACAAAGAGCAAGACCAAGGAATTCTTGGAGAAGACAGATAGAAGGAGTGATGAAGATGATGGGGAAGACATGGAATGATCTTAAAAGAATGGCAAGAAACAGAACGACTTGGAGAGTGTTTGTTGAAGACCTATGCTCCACATGGAGTTGAAAGGTAGAAGAAGAAGATTGCTGTTTTTCCTTGATTTGTTCTATATACGATCCTGCAATAGCTGTATAGACTTCTGCACAACGCTCCTGCAATAGCTGTATAGACTTCTGCACAACATAAAGTGGTGTTCATTTACTCAAAGCGAACCAATATTTGCTACAGCTCGTTTCTACGAATGAAAAACCACTTCCCCAATAGAAACTCACTGGAACTATATGATAAAAGCCGCGATAGCTCAGTGGTTAGTGAACTGGACTACAAAGGACAAGAGGTAGGGTGCAATCCCGACCGACGGGCCCGGTTCACCCAGCCTTAAATGGGTACCGGATTTTTTTTTCTAGGAAAGTAAACCGGCACGGCCGTAATACCGACCACTTTAACCCAAAAATCATGTGCCGATGATCCGTAAAGCTTATGGTCACTAACACCATATTCCCTATACGCCACTTGGCGTGACGGGGGTACTTTACTTTTTACTTTTCTGATACAAGAACACAAGGAAGGCAACAGAAAAGATACACAGAACAATTACAAGGGAAGGCTCAAACATAGGGCAAATTCACTTTATTCTAATTAAGGACAGGCCGGTAAGAGGTAGGAGAGCGAGTGGCCAAATCGATAACTCTCAGGCTCCAAATCAGGAGAGAAATGGGGAAAAAAATAGAATTAAACAGTACGGTTAAAGCTTTACGTAATAAGTGGGCGATACAAATTAAAACGACGATTCGGCTCAATAGACCTTCAGCAGGAACAAACATACAACACACGCATATATGTATTTACAGGAGTAAACACATTGGACGATATCGCACGTATATGCATACGTTTGCCTTGACCCTACTAGTACAACACCGCTGCTACTCTATGTTTGTATATCGTCCTACGTGTTCACTCTAGTACAACACCGCTGCTACTCTATGTTTGTATATCGTCCTACGTGTTCACTCTAGTACAACACCGCTGCTACTCTATGTTTGTATATCGTCCTACGTGTTTACTCTAGTACAACACCGCTGCTACTCTATGTTTGTATATAGTCCGACGTGTTTACTCTGGTATAACACCGCTGCTACTCTATGTTTGTATATCGTCCTACGTGTTCACTCTAGTACAACACCGCTGCTACTCTATGTTTGTATATCGTCCTACGTGTTCACTCTAGTACAACACCGCTGCTACTCTATGTTTGTATATCGTCCTACGTGTTCACTCTAGTACAACACCGCTGCTACTCTATGTTTGTATATCGCCCTACGTGTTTACTCTAGTACAACACCGCTTCTACTCTATGTTTGTACATGTATATAGTCCGACGTGTTTACTCTGGTATAACACCGCTGCTACTCTATGTTTGTATATCGCCCTACGTGTTTACTCTAGTCAATACATATCTGCGCGTGTTATATGTTTGTTCCTGCTGAAGGCCTGTTCAGCCTATGGATTGAATAATGTGATGTTGATCAATTATGGTTCACTGATCCTAACACCAGCGCTCTTCTATCAACCTATGATCGCTTTCAACTCATTCATAGATCACCAGTCAGGATATTTATGTCTAGATAACTGAGTATGAAAATAGAAACGACCCCCCCCCCCCGTGATCTTTCAGACATGACCCGTCGTTCTAATTTGTGTTGTCCTCTTATTACGTATAGTTTTAACCGTACCGTTTTTTTTTTTTTTTTTAATATGTTTTTGTCATTTCTCCTTACAAGTAGCTTTAATGCAGCTTCGCATTGTTATGCATTTCTTTGACTTGACCCTCCAAATCAGGGGAACACGAGTTCGAATTCCGATAGGGTGAAAAGTGTTTTGTTTTTTTTTTTCTATCGGAGGTGAAAATTTTAAAAAGTCAGATCAGAACAGCCCGCAGCGACTGCACTGAACAAACAGCCTTTATTCTCCGGTCCTGGAATTCCTCCAAAAATGGGGTAATGCCGTGATGATAGTTGTTGTTCTAAGGAAGAGGTTCAGGTGTATGTATTGTTCTCTAGCAAAACGACGCAAGTAAAGATGCCAACTAAGAAAAGGACATCATCGTAATGCACAATGAAAACAAGTGGAACGATATAAATACAGGTAAATGGATTTAAATATCTGGGAACAATTTTAACCTCAGATGGTAGATGTACAACGGAGGTGAGATGCAGAAAGGCTCAACCAAAAGGAGCTTTCCAAAAAATGAGGAAGGTACTATGCTATCCATTTTTGACAATAGAAACAAGAAAAATAGCTCTCAAGTGTTATGTAGAGTCAGTCTTAACATATGGATGTGAATCATTGACAATAGGATAACAGACAAGAAAACCACTTAAAATGCTGTAGAAATGTAGTTTTACAGAAGCAATGTCGAGAATACCATGGACAGCTAAGAAGAGTAATAAAAACACCGCCACTCGGCTAACTTACGAGTGGCGATGTTCCCTAGCGTTTGGCTTTTCGTGGCAAGCCGCTGTGCCACTGAGTACTGGTTCGATCCTGCTTTGGTCCATATTTTTTTCTGTTGTTGATTATTTGTCAATTTTTCCGAGTGCTGTAAACATACCTCTTCCTCTGAATTGATTCGCTGATTATCGCCTTCGAAGTTTCCCTCTATAATAATATTCATTTATTATTATTTGTCTCCAGCTTAAGAGAGTGGCTTGGCAGAAGGCCAACAACATAAATGATAAAATTACTGTCGAGATTGAAAGTTGTGAAGAGACATGATCACCTACGCCATCAGGCATGGTACTTGATGATGATAATGTTCTCTAGACTGATACTAATACATAAATATAAGTTTCCCAAGCATACAAATCCAGAACTAAATAACAAAGATGGCGATCTGTGATACTGTAAAGGTTAACCAGATTGTGATAATGGGCGTCCAAACTTTGAAAAGAAACCCCAGTCACATGGGCACCACCGCGTACGCAGGAAGCGAACCTAGACCACCGCTGTCAATCTCTCAATTCTATAGCGAGCGATTCCAAAAGACGATTGACGACCTAGCTGGCAGCTCAAAGAGCCAAGTGGAGGGAGTTTGAAACTAGTCTTTAGTTGCGGTCGAAGGCATCTTTTGTCCAGCGGCAAGGGCCTTTTGGTAGTCGGAATAAAAAGAGTGGTCAGTGAGTGAAGAGTACATTGTTAGACTGTACCGGTTTGTTGGGTTTTCGGAGATGAGAAATAAATGGAATGTTGGTTTATGTTGGACTTTAACTAAAGAATGTTACAGATAGTACACACTTGGCAACTGCCTTCTTTATTTCCTCGCTTATGTTTTTTTTTTTTTTTTTTTACTGTCTGAATAATTTAGCAGCAAGTTTGAGAGTTAGAATAGAAAAGTGTATTTTACAACAGAGTACAGCATGAGAAAGATAAAACTTCGATTTGTAGATGTGTGTGAACGTGACTTGAAGAATCTGAACATAAACCATGCAGCCTAGGAAGAAAAAAGCTGCACAACGCAATCTTTGGAAACACCACTCTAAAGCTGCACAATCTTTGGAAACACCACTCTAAAGCTGCACAATCTTTGGAAACACCACTCTAAAGCTGCACAATCTTTGGAAACACCACTCTAAAGCTGCAACTCAAGCCTGGGAGTAAAGTAAGAGTGTCGGTTGTTAGAGCCGGGGGGGGGGGGAGTAAGAGTGTGGGTTGTTAGAGCCGGGGGGTGTGGTAAAGTAAGAGTGTGGGTTGTTAGAGCCGGGGGGGGGTGGTAAAGTAAGAGTGTGGGTTGTTAGAGCCGGAGGGTAAAGTAAGAGTGTGGGTTGTTAGAGCCGGGGGGGGGTGTGGTAAAGTAAGAGTGTCGGTTGTTAGAGCCGGGGGGTAAAGTAAGAGTGTGGGTTGTTAGAGCAGAGGGGTAAAGTAAGAGTGTGGGTTGTTAGAGCAGAGGGGTAAAGTAAGAGTGTGGGTTGTTAGAGCAGAGGGGTAAAGTAAGAGTGTGGGTTGTTAGAGCAGAGGGGTAAAGTAAGAGTGTGGGTTGTTAGAGCAGAGGGGTAAAGTAAGAGTGTGGGTTGTTAGAGCAGGGGGGTAAAGTAAGAATGTGGGTTGTTAGAGCAGGGGGGTAAAGTAAGAGTGTGGGTTGTTAGAGCAGGGGGTAAAGTAAGAGTGTGGGTTGTTAGAGCAGGGGGTAAAGTAAGAGTGTGGGTTGTTAGAGCAGGGGGGTAAAGTAAGAGTGTGGGTTGTTAGAGCAGGGGGTAAAGTAAGAGTGTGGGTTGTTAGAGCAGGGGGGTAAAGTAAGAGTGTGGGTTGTTAGAGCAGGGGGGTAAAGTAAGAGTGTGGGTTGTTAGAGCAGGGGGGTAAAGCAAGAGTGTGGGTTGTTAGAGCAGGGGGTAAAGTAAGAGTGTGGGTTGTTAGAGCAGGGGGTAAAGTAAGAGTGTGGGTTGTTAGAGCAGGGGGGTAAAGTAAGAGTGTGGGTTGTTAGAGCAGGGGGGTAAAGTAAGAGTGTGGGTTGTTAGAGCAGGGGGTAAAGTAAGAGTGTGGGTTGTTAGAGCAGGGGGGTAAAGTAAGAGTGTGGGTTGTTAGAGCAGGGGGTAAAGTAAGAGTGTGGGTTGTTAGAGCAGGGGGGTAAAGTAAGAGTGTGGGTTGTTAGAGCAGGGGGTAAAGTAAGAGTGTGGGTTGTTAGAGCAGGGGGGTAAAGTAAGAATGTGGGTTGTTAGAGCAGGGGGTAAAGTAAGAGTGTGGGTTGTTAGAGCAGGGGGTAAAGTAAGAGTGTGGGTTGTTAGAGCAGGGGGTAAAGTAAGAGTGTGGGTTGTTAGAGCAGGGGGTAAAGTAAGAGTGTGGGTTGTTAGAGCCGGGGGGTAAAGTAAGAGTGTGGGTTGTTAGAGCCGGGGGGGGGGAAGACAAGTATGTGGGTTGTTAGAGCCGGGGGGGGGGGGGTAAAGTAAGAGTGTGGGTTCTTGGGGGGGGGGGTAAAGTAAGAGTGTGGGTTGTTAGAGCGGGGGGGGGGAGGGTAAAGTAAGAGTGTGGGTTCTTGGGGGGGGGGGGTAAAGTAAGAGTGTGGGTTGTTAGAGCCGGGGGGGGGGTAAAGTAAGAGTGTGGTTCTTGGGGGGGGTAAAGTAAGAGTGTGGGTTCTTGGGGGGGGGGGTAAAGTAAGAGTGTGGGTTCTTGGGGGGGGGGGGTAAAGTAAGAGTGTGGGTTGTTAGAGCTGGGGGTAAAACTAGAGTGTGGGTTGTTAGAGCCGGGGGGGGGGGAGACAAGAATGTGGGTTGTTAGAGCCTGAGGGTAAGACTTTGGTAGCTACAACTAGGAGACGTTGGTCTCGAGACAGAGAGATTGTGAGCTCAAATAACAATTGCAAGGTATTTATTTGTGATTTCTCTCTGCAGCAACAACGCCTCATCTTAGCAGCAAAGTGGTTTGTAATGTCAATTACTTTTCGCCGGAAAAAAATGTGAGTACTTCCGAAGTCGAAGTTATCTGCCTCTGCGGAGGAGGACACACCTGTGCACACGCCTGCCAGGGAAAAACAGATTAACACGCAAAATTCAGTTCATAGACTTTGGTGATTACGCCAGAGCTAGCGAACGCAAAAAAAAAAAAAAAAGTGTGACCGGTGAAAAAAACTCCTGACCGGTTAATCCATTTCCTGGGTCAAAGCTGGGAGGTTGTGAGAACGGGGGGGGGGGGGGGGGGGGGGGGCGGCGAAGTGCAGTCTTGGTCAGTTTCGGCTCACTAATTTTGCATGAGAAGTAAGCTATGAATCGCTGACTGTTTTCATGGATTGTGGTGTCAGACATCTTGTCCCTCCCAAAGTTGGGGGCTATCATCATGACCTTGGTAGAACACGTAACACATATAACATCATATGGTCGCACATAAGGCAGAGTCAACTGACGTCACACTTTAGTTTTATTCTTTACCACGCCCACTGGAGGCCGTCTAATGCCCGATCAGCAGGAATATAGAAAAAGATATTACAAATTTTTAAAAATATTGTCACATTTTTTTTGTCATTTGGGCGTAATACCGACCACATTTACCCCAAAAATCATGTGCTGAAGGTCTGTAAAATGTATGGTCACTAACACCATATTAGTGTTACCGGGGCCCCATTATGTGGGAAGTAAGAATAGTGACACTGTGACCTTCCAGGCATGTCGTAAGAGGCGAATAAGGAGGTTGATCGATGGCTTGACAAGCTGTCACTGTAAAAAGTATTGTTATGGAAACAGAGCCATAGATTTTAGAAGCAGTGATCTCTGCAATATGTGCCATTTTTGGCACGCAAGGTTTCTGTTTTTGAGATTGTGGTTCTGCCCTATGTGCCGTCCTCGGCTCGAAATGACAATAGACAGACAGACAGACAGACAGACAGACAGACAGACAGACAGACAGACAGACAGACAGACAGACAGACAGACAGACAGACAGACAGACAGACAGACAGACAGACAGACAGACAGACAGACAGACAGACAGACAGACAGACAGACAGACAGACAGACAGACAGACAGACAGACAGACAGACAGACAGACAGACAGACAGACAGATAGATAGATAGATAGATAGATAGATAGATAGATAGATAGATAGATAGATAGATAGATAGATAGATAGATAGATAGATAGATAGATAGATAGATAGATAGATAGATAGATAGATAGATAGATAGATAGATAGATAGATAGATAGATAGATAGATAGATAGATAGATAGATAGATAGATAGATAGAACACCATATTCCCTATACGCCACTTGGTGTGACCGGGACGGGGGGGGGGAGAGAGGGGAAGGGGAGGTGGGGCTCTTTACTATTTTTTTTTTACTTTTTTTGTCGTTGATACTTTTTTTTTGCTTGTTCAATTGTTTCTTTACATGAAGATGAACTACACGTGCTATTTGTACTTAGTGCATTCAGAAAGTAATACACCACATCGGTTTTCTCGGGACCGCTAATTCAAAAAGTATGACATTTTTATACAGTATATATGGATATGTCATGTAAACATCGATATCATTCAACATAATCCCCATATACTTGTACAGCTTTGCACCAGCACGCAACAAGTGCATGTATTCCTTCCTAGCTGGTACTGTCTTTGTCTTTATCGTTTAGCCATTTCTTTATTGCATGAATCACTCCTTCATTATCTTCAAACCTTGTTCCATGGAGGGCATCTTTAAGTGGACCTAAGAGATGGAAATCAGATGGTGCCAAATCATGGCCGTATGGTGTATGCGAGAGTACAGTCCAAGCCTGTCTGGTGATTGCTTCCCTTGTTGCCAGACTTGTGTGAGGGCGAGCATTGTCATGAAAGAGAGCAGGTCTGATTGTGCGGCTGAATTCTGCGCAAACTTTGATTGGGTTTGTTCAATGTCTTAATGTAAGGCTGTGAATTGATCGTCTTTCCTCTTGGTATAACATCCACAAGAATCAAACCTTCAATGTCTTAATGTAAGCTTGTGAGTTGATTGTCTCTCCTCTTGGTATAACATCCACAAGAATCAAACCTTCAATGTCTTAATGTAAGCTTGTGAGTTGATTGTCTCTCCTCTTGGTATAACATCCACAAGAATCAAACCTTCAATGTCTTAATGTAAGCTTGTGAGTTGATTGTCTCTCCTCTTGGTATAACATCCACAAGAATCAAACCTTCAATGTCTTAATGTAAGCTTATGAATTGATTGCCTCTCCTCTTGGTATAACATCCACAAGAATCACGCCTTCAATGTCTTAATGTAAGCTTGTGAGTTGATTGTCTCTCTCTTGACATAACATCCACAAGAATCACACCTTCAATGTTTTAATGTAAGCTTGTGAATTGATTGTCTCTCCTCTTGGTATAACATCCACAAGAATCACACCTTCAATGTCTTAATGTAAGCTTGTGAATTGATTTTCTCTCCTCTTGACATAACATCCACAAGAATCACACCTTCAATGTCTTAATGTAAGCATGTGAATTGATTGTCTCTCCTCTTGGCATAACATCCACAAGAATCACGCCTTCAATGTTTTAATGTAAGCTTGTGGATTGATTGTCTCTCCTCTTGGCATAACATCCACAAGAATCACACCTTCAATGTTTTAATGTAAGCTTGTGAATTGATTGTCTCTCCTCTTGGCATAACATCCACAAGCATCACACCTTCAATGTCTTAATGTAAGCCTGCGAATTGATTGTCTCTCCTCTGGCATAACATCTACAAGAATCACACCTTCAATGTCTTAATGTAAGCTTGTGAATTGATTGTCTCTCCTCTTGGTATAACATCCACAAGAATCACACCTTCAAAGTCTTAATGTAAGCTTGTGAATTGATTGTCTCTCCTCTTAATATAACATCCACAAGAATCACACCTTCAATGTCTTAATGTAAGCTTGTGAATTGATTGTCTCTCCTCTTGGTACAACATCCACAAGAATCACACCTTCAATGTCTTAATGTAAGCTTGTGAATTGATTGTCTCTCCTCTTGACATAACATCCACAAGAATCACACCTTCAATGTCTTAAAGTAAGCTTGTGAATTGATTGTCTCTCCTCTTGACATAACATCCACAAGAATCAAACCTTCAATGTCTTAATGTAAGCTTGTGAATTGATTGTCTCTCCTCTTGACATAACATCCACAAGAATCACACCTTCAATGTCTTAATGTAAGCTTGTGAATTGATTGTCTCTCCTCTTGACATAACATCCACAAGAATCACACTTCAATGTCCCAAAAAGACAATGACCATGACCTTTCCAGCTGAAGGAGATGTCTTGAATTTCTTTCTTCGTGGTGAGTGCTGTTAACGCCACTCCATTTTCTGTCTTTTTGTCTCTGGTTAAAAAATAATGTGCCCAGGTTTCGTCACCTGTAGCAAACTGAATCAGAAAATTCTCTCATTCAACAATGAAACTCCCCAACAGTTCAGAAGAAATTGCTTTTCTTTGCAATCGGTGCTTATTTGTGAGATTTCGTGGAACCCATCTTGTATAAACCTTAAAGAATCCGAGAGTTATTATAATTGCATTTGCACTACCAATGCTGACTGAAAACTTTAATGCCAATTGTTGAGTAGTGATGCGTCTATCAGCAAGAATAATACACTCAACGCATTTCAACATCTCTGGATTGGTGGCTGTAGCAGGCCGTCCACAGCCGATCAAGAAGCTCCGTATCTCCGCTTTCCGATTCTTGTGTTCTCTGAACTCATCGACTTATTGTGCTCCTCCTGTCGACTGCAAAACTTCCATACACATCACATAGGCGCTTGTGATAGTTCACAACAGTTTCCTTCTCTAAAACGACAAATTCTATCACATTTCACGGTTATAGCGATTGTTGATAACATGCTCCATTTCAACGATTTAGTGCAGTCGTATTATTCGGCCGATTGCAATGCAATTTAGTGCACACGGGAGCCGCGATAGCTCAGTGATTAGTGAACTGGACTACAACGGAGACAAAAGGTAGGGTTCGATCCCAACCGACGGCTTCCGGGTTCACCCAGCCTTAAATGGGTACCGGATTTTTTTCTGGGAAAGTAAAGCGACACGGGCATAATACCGACCACATTACCCAAAAAATCACGTGATGAAGGTGTGTAAAATGTATGGTCACTAACATCATATTCCCTTTACGCCACTTGGCGTGACGGGGGCTCTTTACTTTTTTTACTTTTAGTGCACACAATTGAAACATGTTGTATTTAAAGTGTGGAAAATGTCAATTTTCTATATTTATTATTAAGTGGAAAACAGATGTGGTTCTTTACTTTTTGAACGCCCTCGTATTACACACTCAGTGTGATTAGAGGAAACTCTTATCTTAATATGAAAAACGTTTGTGTTTAAAAATTGAACATTGTATCTCCCGAAACTCTCAGATTTGCCAGTATGTTATCTTTTTTGTTACACGCCTTAAATAATAAAATATCAATTTTTACTAAATATTTACTTTAAATAAAAAAATTTACTTTTGTATGTAAAATGTAAAGTACTCCCGTCACGCCAAGTGGCATATAGGGAATATGGTGTTAGTGATCATACATTTTACAGACCTTCGGCACATGATTTTTGGGGTAACATGGTCGGTTTACGCCCGTGCCGCTTTACTTCCCAGAAAAAGTCATATACCCATTAAAGGCTGGGTGGACCCGAAGCCGCCGGTTGGGATCGAATCCTACCTCTTGTCCTTTGTAGTCCAGTTCACTAACCACTGAGCTATCGTGGCTCCTACTCTTTGCATGTAGTGCCACAAATTTCAACCACTTCTATAAAATATCATATTTTAAGAGTGAGAGGAATGTACTAGGCTCAGGACATCTTCATCAATAAATGCTCTACATTTTTAAAACTATAACTAAAATTACACTTTGGAATATAAAAAAAACAGCTGTGCCATGTGCTCATCACTACTCTCAAAGTGCTACTTCTAGAAACATTCATTTTTGAATAGCATCGGACGTTTAAAGAATAACCCATTACCACTTTTAGCAACAACAAAATTGACGTGTCGAAGATTCGACGTTTTGGCAAAGAAAGACAACATTTAAACACGATAGAAGTTCAAGGTCAGCGCATGAACTAACAGACAACTATTGTGTTTAACGCTGGTAACGATGACCCATTGTCTGTGTTGCCAGGAATTGTTTAGACGTTAAGTCACACCTGAGTCTATGGAAACACTGTCTTGTTGTAGCCAAGACGTTACTGTTGTCAGTGAAGCGATTACACGACAAGGCCACTTCTGATTGGTTGTATTCTAGAGGGTTCGTTTCATCAATCTAAACCGCGATCCAACAGAGGTGTTGAATAGTGACATGGCACCTACTGATGGTGTCAGAATGAAATTCAAGCAATCAAGGATGGTACTAGCAGTAATGATTGATTAAGATGACGAAGTTTAATTGAACGTGTGACTACTCATGTTATACATATGAACAAGAGAGGTGAGATGTAGATCTACAACAAAGGTGAGATGGTAGATGTACAAGAGAGGTGAGATGGTAGATGTACAACAGAGGTGAGATGGTAGATGTACAACAAAGGTGAGATGGTAGATGTACAACAAAGGTGAGATGGTAGATGTACAACAGAAGTGAGATGCAGAATGGCTCAGGCAAAAGAAATGCTTTTCAAAAAATGAGGATGATACTGTGCAATCCATTTTGACAATAAAAAGAAGAAAAGAATTCTTAAATGTATGTAGAGTCAGTCTAACATATGGATGTGAATCATGGACAACAGAACAACAGACAAGAAAATCACTGCAGTCTATAGAAATGCGGTTTTACAGAAGAATGTTGAAAATCCCATGGACAGATAAGAAGAGTAATGAAAACGTTCTGAAAGAGGTCAAAGCAAAAAGAGAGCTAATTTCCTATAATAGGAAGAAACCGCCATATCTTTTGGCCATATAATGAGAAGGGAACAGCTGGAGTATATTGTGACAACTGGGAAAATTGAGGGACGAAGAGATAGAGGGAAGCAAAGATAAAAAATACCAGACTGCTTGAGAGAATGGCTTGGCAGAAGGTCAACAACAGAAATGATAAATAACTGTCGCGATGAAACAACTGATCAGTCTAGACAAGCCATAACTCAAAATGTCGTGCCGAAGATGGATGTGTTTGACCGAAAGAGGCAAATATAACAGAACTTTTAATTGCAAATAGCAACACAGCTCATACACGCCACTTAGCGTCTTATAAAGGGCGGATAACTAAGAGATGATAGCTTGCATCGGCATTAATGCACAAGAACTGTCTAGGAGATCAACTATAATTTAAGCCATCTGATGGACGCGTGAAAGAGAGACAGATAGGTTGGGTTGGTGGGGGGGGGGGGGGTACGCATAATAATGCGAACTAAAGGAACTATCAGAATGAACAATCTTTCTTCGTTTGGTAGGGAGTAGTTACCGAAATAATTCTATCTGGTGTACCAGTCACCATTATCTCAGATCTCTCTCTGGTGTTCCAATCACCATATCTGACAACTTTCTCTGGTGTTCCAGTCACCATTATCTGACCTCTCTCTGGTATTCCAGTCACCATATCTGACAACTCTCTCTGGTGTTCCAGTCACCATATCTGACAACTCTCTCTGGTGTTCCAGTCACCATATCTGACAACTCTCTCTGGTGTTCCAGTCACCACATCTGACAACTCTCTCTGGTGTTCCAATCACCACATCTGAACAAATCTCTCTGGTGTTCCAATCACCATATCTGACAACTCTCTCTGGTGTTCCAATCACCATATCTGACAACTCTCTCTGGTGTTCCAATCACCATATCTGACAACTCTCTCTGGTGTTCAAATCACCGTATCTGACATCTCTCTCTGGTGTTCCAATCACCACATCTGACAACTCTGTCTGGTGTTCCAATCACCATATCTGACAACTCTCTCTGGTGTTCAGTCACCATATCTAACAACTCTCTCTGGTGTTCCAGTCACCACATCTGACAACTCTGTCTAGTGTTCCAATCACCATATCTGACAACTTTTTCTGGTGTTCCAGTGACCATAACTGACAACTCTCTCTGGTGTTCCAGTCTTTATATGGCAACAACTCTCTATCTATCTATCTATCTATTGACCTTTCGAGCCGTAACCGGCCCATAGGGCGTAGACCAAGATACACCTTCTCCTATATGAATTTTTGTTCTAGCAGTTTTCTTTAAAGATATTTTATCAAATCTCGCCATCTGTCTCTGTTCTGGTGTTCCAATCACCATATCTGACAACTCTCTCTGGTGTTCCTGTCACAACATCTGACAACTCTCTCTGGTATTCCAGTCACCATAACTGACAACTCCCTCTGGTGTTCCAGTCACCACAACTGACAACTCTTTCTGGTGTTCCAATCACCATATCTGACAACTCTCTTTCGTGTTCCAGTCACCATATCTAACAACTCTCTATGGTGTTTAAATCACCGTATCTGACAATTCTCTCTGGTGTTCCAGTCACCATATCTGACAACTCTCTCTGGTCTTCCAGTCACCATATCTAACAACTATCTGGTATTACCAGTCACCACATCTAAAAACTCTCTCTGGTATTCCAGTCACCACATCTGAGAACTCTGTCTGGTGTTCCAATCACCATATCTGACAACTCTTTCTGCTGTTCCAGTCACCATATCTGACAACTCACTCTGGTGTTCAAATCAACGTATCTAACAAGTTTCTCTGGTGTTCCAGTCACCATATCTGACAACTCTCTCTGGTGTTCAAATCACCGTATCTGACATCTCTCTCTGGTGTTCCAATCACCATATATGACAACTCTCTCTGGTGTTCCAGTCACCATATCTAACAACTCTCTCTGGTGTTCCAGTCATCACATCTGACAACTCTCTGGTATTCCAGTCACCAAATCTGACAAATCTCTCTTGTATTCCAGTCACCACAACTGATAACTCTCTCTGGTGTTCCTGTCACCAAAACTAACAACTCTCTCTGGTGTTCCAGTCTCCACATCTGACAACTCTCTCTGGTGTTCCAGTCTCCAAAACTGACAACTCTCTCTGGTGTTCCAGGCACCACAACTGACAACTCTCTCTGGTGTTCCAGTCTCCACATCTGACAAATCTCTCTGGCATTCCAGGCACCACAACTGACAATTCTCTCTGATGTTCCATGCACCACAACTGACAACTCTCTCTGGTGTTCCAGTCTCCAAAACTGACAACTTTCTCTGGTGTTCCAGGCACCACAACTGACAACTCTCTCTGGTGTTCCAGGCACCACAACTGACAACTCTCTCTGGTGTTCCAGGCACCACAACTGACAACTCTCTCTGGTGTTCCAAGCACCATAACTGACAACTCTCTCTGGTGTTCCAGTCTCCACATCTGACAAATCTCTCTGGTGTTCCAGACTCCAAAACTGACAACTCTCTCTGGTGTTCCAAGCACCATAACTGACAACTCTCTCTGGTGTTCCAGTCTCCACACCTGACAACTCTCTCTGGTGTTCCAGTCTCCAAATCTGACAACTCTCTCTGGTGTTACAGGCACCACAAATGACAACTCTTCTGGTGTTCCAGTGTCCACATCTGACAACTCTCTCTTTTGTACCAGTTACCATATCTGACAACTCTCTCTGGTGTACCAGTCACCATATCTGACAACTCTCTTCGGTGTTCCAGTCTCCACACCTGACAACTCTCTCTGGTGTTCCAGTCTCCAAATCTGACAACTCTCTCTGGTGTTACAGGCACCCCAAATGACAACTCTTTCTGGTGTTCCAGTCTCCACATCTGACAACTCTCTCTTTTGTACCAGTTACCATATATGACAACTCTCTCTGGTGTACCAGTCACTATATCTGACAACACTCTCTGGTGTTTCAGTCACCATATCTGACAACTCTCTCTGGTGTTACTATCACCACATCTGACAACTCTCTCTGGTATTCAATTCACCACAATTGACAACTCTCTCTGGTGTTCCAGTCACCACATCGGACAAATCTCTCTGGTATTCCTGTCACCACATCTGACAAATCTCTCTGGTATTCCTGTCACCACATCTGACAACTCTCTATGGTATTCCATTCACCACATTTGACAATTCTCTCTGGTATTCCAGTCACCACGTGTGACAATTCTCACTGGTATTCCAGTCATTGTATCTGTTAACACTCTCTGGTATTCCAGTCACCACATCTGACAACTGTATCTGGTATTCCAGTCACCACATCTGACAACTCTCTCTGGTGTTCCAGTCACCACATCTGACAACTCTCTCTGGTATTCCAGTCACCACATCTGACAACTCTATCTGGTATTCCAGTCACCGCATCTGACAACTCTCTCTGGTATTCCAATCACCACATCTGACAACTCTCTCTGGTATTCCAGTCACCACATCTGACAACTCTCTCTGGTATTCCAGTAACCACATGTGACAACTTTCTCTGGTATTCCTGTCACCACATCTGACAACTCTCTCTGGTATTCCTGTCACCACATCTGACAACTTTCTCTGGTATTCCTGTCACCACATCTGACAACTCTCTCTGGTATTCCAGTCACCACATCTGACAACTCTCTCTGGTATTCCAGTCACCACATCTGACAACTCTCTCTGGTATTCCAATCACGACATCTGACAACTCTCTCTGGTATTCCAGTCACCATATCTGACAACTCTCTCTGGTATTCCAGTCACCACATCTGACAACCCTTTCTGGTATTCCAGTCGCCACATTTGACAACTCTCTCTGGTATTCCAGTCACCACATTGACAACTCTCTCTGGTATTCCAGTCACCATATCTGACAACTCTCTCTGGTATTCCAGTCACCACAACTGACAACTCTCTCTGATATTCTAGTGACCACATCTGACAACTCTCTCTGGTATTACCAGTCACCACATCTGACAACTCTCTCTGGTTTTCCAGTCACCACAACTGACAACTCTCTCTGGTATTCCAGTCACTATATCTGACAACACTCTCTGGTATTCCAGTCTCCACATCTGACAAATCTCTCTGGTGTTCCAGACTCCAAAACTGATAACTCTCTCTGGTGTTCCAAGCACCATAACTGACAACTCTCTCTGGTGTTCCAGTCTCCTCACCTGACAACTCTTTCTGGTGTTCCAGTCTCCACATCTGACAACTCTCTCTTTTGTACCAGTTACCATATCTGACAACTCTCTCTGGTGTACCAGTCACTATATCTGACAACACTCTCTGGTGTTTCAGTCACCATATCTGACAACTCTCTCTGGTGTTACTATCACCACATCTGACAACTCTCTCTGGTGTTCCAGTCACCACATCGGACAAATCTCTCTGGTATTCCTGTCACCACATCTGACAACTCTCTATGGTATTCCATTCACCACATTTGACAACTCTCTCTGGTATTCCAGTCACCACGTGTGACAATTCTCACTGGTATTCCAGTCATTACATCTGTTAACACTCTCTTGTATTCCAGTCACCACATCTGACAACTCTATCTGGTATTCCAGTCACCACATCTGACAACTCTCTCTGGTGTTCCAGTCACCACATCTGACAACTCTCTCTGGTATTCCAGTCACCACATCTGACAACTCTCTCTGGTATTCCAGTCACCGCATCTGACAACTCTCTCTGGTATTCCAGTCACCACATCTGACAACTCTCTCTGGTATTCCTGTCACCACATCTGACAACTCTCTCTGGTATTCCAGTAACCACATGTGACAACTTTCTCTGGTATTCCAGTCACCACATCTGACAACTCTCTCTGGTATTCCAGTCACCACATCTGACAACTCTCTCTGGTATTCCAATCACGACATCTGACAACTCTCTCTGGTATTCCAGTCACCATATCTGACAACTCTCTCTGGTATTCCAGTCACCACATCTGACAACTCTTTCTGGTATTCCAGTCGCCACATTTGACAACTCTCTCTGGTATTCCAGTCACCACATTTGACAACTCTCTCTGGTATTCCAGTCACCATATCTGACAACTCTCTCTGGTATTCCTGTCACCACATCTGACAACTCTCTCTGATATTCTAGTGACCACATCTGACAACTCTCTCTGGTATTACCAGTCACCACATCTGACAACTCTCTCTGGTTTTCCAGTCACCACAACTGACAACTCTCTCTGGTATTCCTGTCACTATATCTGACAACACTCTCTGGTATTCCAGTCACCATATCTGACAACTCTCTCTGGTGTTCCAGTCACCACATCTGACAACTCTCTCTGGTATTCAATTCACCACAATTGACAACTCTCTCTGGTGTTCCAGTCACCACATCGGACAACTCTCTCTGGTATTCCTGTCACCACATCTGACAAATATCTCTGGTATTCCTGTCACCACATCTGACAACTCTCTATGGTATTCCATTCACCACATTTGACAACTCTCTCTGGTATTCCAGTCACCACATGTGACAATTCTCACTGGTATTCCAGTCATTACATCTGTTAACACTCTCTGGTATTCCAGTCACCACATCTGACAACTCTATCTGGTATTCCAGTCACCACATCTGACAACTCTCTCTGATGTTCCAGTCACCACATCTGACAACTCTCTCTGGTATTCCAGTCACCACATCTGACAACTCTCTCTGGTATTCCAGTCACCACATCTGACAACTCTCTCTGGTGTTCCAGTCACCACATCTGACAACTCTCTCTGGTATTCCAGTCACCACATCTGACAACTCTCTCTGGTATTCCAGTCACCACATCTGACAACTCTCTCTGGTGTTCCAGTCACCACATCTGACAACTCTCTCTGGTATTCCAGTCACCACATCTGACAACTCTCTATGGTATTCCATTCACTACATTTGACAACTCTCTCTGGTATTCCAGTCACCACATGTGACAATTCTCACTGGTATTCCAGTCATTACATCTGTTAACACTCTCTTGTATTCCAGTCACCACATCTGACAACTCTATCTGGTATTCCTGTCACCACATCTGACAACTCTCTATGGTATTCCATTCACCACATTTGACAATTCTCTCTGGTATTCCAGTCACCACGTGTGACAATTCTCACTGGTATTCCAGTCATTGTATCTGTTAACACTCTCTGGTATTCCAGTCACCACATCTGACAACTGTATCTGGTATTCCAGTCACCACATCTGACAACTCTCTCTGGTGTTCCAGTCACCACATCTGACAACTCTCTCTGGTATTCCAGTCACCACATCTGACAACTCTATCTGGTATTCCAGTCACCGCATCTGACAACTCTCTCTGGTGTTCAAATCAACGTATCTAACAAGTTTCTCTGGTGTTCCAGTCATTATATCTGACAACTCTCTCTGGTGTTCAAATCACCGTATCTGACATCTCTCTCTGGTGTTCCAATCACCACATCTGACAACTCTGTCTGGTGTTCCAATCACCATATATGACAATTCTCTCTGGTGTTCCAGTCACCATATCTAACAACTCTCTCTGGTGTTCCAGTCATCACATCTGACAACTCTCTGGTATTCCAGTCACCAAATCTGACAAATCTCTCTTGTATTCCAGTCACCACAACTGATAACTCTCTCTGGTGTTCCTGTCACCAAAACTAACAACTCTCTCTGGTGTTCCAGTCTCCACATCTGACAACTCTCTCTGGTGTTCCAGTCTCCAAAACTGACAACTCTCTCTGGTGTTCCAGGCACCACAACTGACAACTCTCTCTGGTGTTCCAGTCTCCACATCTGACAAATCTCTCTGGCATTCCAGGCACCACAACTGACAATTCTCTCTGATGTTCCATGCACCACAACTGACAACTCTCTCTGGTGTTCCAGTCTCCAAAACTGACAACTTTCTCTGGTGTTCCAGGCACCACAACTGACAACTCTCTCTGGTGTTCCAGGCACCACAACTGACAACTCTCTCTGGTGTTCCAGGCACCACAACTGACAACTCTCTCTGGTGTTCCAAGCACCATAACTGACAACTCTCTCTGGTGTTCCAGTCTCCACATCTGACAAATCTCTCTGGTGTTCCAGACTCCAAAACTGACAACTCTCTCTGGTGTTCCAAGCACCATAACTGACAACTCTCTCTGGTGTTCCAGTCTCCACACCTGACAACTCTCTCTGGTGTTCCAGTCTCCAAATCTGACAACTCTCTCTGGTGTTACAGGCACCACAAATGACAACTCTTTCTGGTGTTCCAGTGTCCACATCTGACAACTCTCTCTTTTGTACCAGTTACCATATCTGACAACTCTCTCTGGTGTACCAGTCACCATATCTGACAACTCTCTTCGGTGTTCCAGTCTCCACACCTGACAACTCTCTCTGGTGTTCCAGTCTCCAAATCTGACAACTCTCTCTGGTGTTACAGGCACCACAAATGACAACTCTTTCTGGTGTTCCAGTCTCCACATCTGACAACTCTCTCTTTTGTACCAGTTACCATATATGACAACTCTCTCTGGTGTACCAGTCACTATATCTGACAACACTCTCTGGTGTTTCAGTCACCATATCTGACAACTCTCTCTGGTGTTACTATCACCACATCTGACAACTCTCTCTGGTATTCAATTCACCACAATTGACAACTCTCTCTGGTGTTCCAGTCACCACATCGGACAAATCTCTCTGGTATTCCTGTCACCACATCTGACAAATCTCTCTGGTATTCCTGTCACCACATCTGACAACTCTCTATGGTATTCCATTCACCACATTTGACAATTCTCTCTGGTATTCCAGTCACCACGTGTGACAATTCTCACTGGTATTCCATTCATTGTATCTGACAACTCTCTCTGGTGTTCCAGTCACCACATCTGACAACTCTCTCTGGTATTCCAGTCACCACATCTGACAACTCTCTCTGGTATTCCAGTCACCGCATCTGACAACTCTCTCTGGTATTCCAGTCACCACATCTGACAACTCTCTCTGGTATTCCTGTCACCACATCTGACAACTCTCTCTGGTATTCCAGTAACCACATGTGACAACTTTCTCTGGTATTCCAGTCACCACATCTGACAACTCTCTCTGGTATTCCAGTCACCACATCTGACAACTCTCTCTGGTATTCCAATCACGACATCTGACAACTCTCTCTGGTATTCCAGTCACTATATCTGACAACACTCTCTGGTATTCCAGTCTCCACATCTGACAAATCTCTCTGGTGTTCCAGACTCCAAAACTGACAACTCTCTCTGGTGTTCCAAGCACCATAACTGACAACTCTCTCTGGTGTTCCAGTCTCCTCACCTGACAACTCTTTCTGGTGTTCCAGTCTCCACATCTGACAACTCTCTCTTTTGTACCAGTTACCATATCTGACAACTCTCTCTGGTGTACCAGTCACTATATCTGACAACACTCTCTGGTGTTTCAGTCACCATATCTGACAACTCTCTCTGGTGTTACTATCGCCACATCTGACAACTCTCTCTGGTGTTCCAGTCACCACATCGGACAAATCTCTCTGGTATTCCTGTCACCACATCTGACAACTCTCTATGGTATTCCATTCACCACATTTGACAACTCTCTCTGGTATTCCAGTCACCACGTGTGACAATTCTCACTGGTATTCCAGTCATTACATCTGTTAACACTCTCTTGTATTCCAGTCACCACATCTGACAACTCTATCTGGTATTCCAGTCACCACATCTGACAACTCTCTCTGGTGTTCCAATCACCACATCTGACAACTCTCTCTGGTATTCCAGTCACCACATCTGACAACTCTCTCTGGTATTCCAGTCACCGCATCTGACAACTCTCTCTGGTATTCTAGTCACCACATCTGACAACTCTCTCTGGTATTCCTGTCACCACATCTGACAACTCTCTCTGGTATTCCAGTAACCACATGTGACAACTTTCTCTGGTATTCCAGTCACCACATCTGACAACTCTCTCTGGTATTCCAGTCACCACATCTGACAACTCTCTCTGGTATTCCAATCACGACATCTGACAACTCTCTCTGGTATTCCAGTCACCATATCTGACAACTCTCTCTGGTATTCCAGTCACCACATCTGACAACTCTTTCTGGTATTCCAGTCGCCACATTTGACAACTCTCTCTGGTATTCCAGTCACCACATTTGACAACTCTCTCTGGTATTCCAGTCACCATATCTGACAACTCTCTCTGGTATTCCTGTCACCACATCTGACAACTCTCTCTGATATTCTAGTGACCACATCTGACAACTCTCTCTGGTATTACCAGTCACCACATCTGACAACTCTCTCTGGTTTTCCAGTCACCACAACTGACAACTCTCTCTGGTATTCCTGTCACTATATCTGACAACACTCTCTGGTATTCCAGTCACCATATCTGACAACTCTCTCTGGTGTTCCAGTCACCACATCTGACAACTCTCTCTGGTATTCAATTCACCACAATTGACAACTCTCTCTGGTGTTCCAGTCACCACATCGGACAACTCTCTCTGGTATTCCTGTCACCACATCTGACAAATATCTCTGGTATTCCTGTCACCACATCTGACAACTCTCTATGGTATTCCATTCACCACATTTGACAACTCTCTCTGGTATTCCAGTCACCACATGTGACAATTCTCACTGGTATTCCAGTCATTACATCTGTTAACACTCTCTGGTATTCCAGTCACCACATCTGACAACTCTATCTGGTATTCCAGTCACCACATCTGACAACTCTCTCTGATGTTCCAGTCACCACATCTGACAACTCTCTCTGGTATTCCAGTCACCACATCTGACAACTCTCTCTGGTATTCCAGTCACCACATCTGACAACTCTCTCTGGTGTTCCAGTCACCACATCTGACAACTCTCTCTGGTATTCCAGTTACCACATCTGACAACTCTCTCTGGTATTCCAGTCACCACATCTGACAACTCTCTCTGGTGTTCCAGTCACCACATCTGACAACTCTCTCTGGTATTCCAGTCACCACATCTGACAACTCTCTATGGTATTCCATTCACTACATTTGACAACTCTCTCTGGTATTCCAGTCACCACATGTGACAATTCTCACTGGTATTCCAGTCATTACATCTGTTAACACTCTCTTGTATTCCAGTCACCACATCTGACAACTCTATCTGGTATTCCTGTCACCACATCTGACAACTCTCTATGGTATTCCATTCACCACATTTGACAATTCTCTGTGGTATTCCAGTCACCACGTGTGACAATTCTCACTGGTATTCCAGTCATTGTATCTGTTAACACTCTCTGGTATTCCAGTCACCACATCTGACAACTGTATCTGGTATTCCAGTCACCACATCTGACAACTCTCTCTGGTGTTCCAGTCACCACATCTGACAACTCTCTCTGGTATTCCAGTCACCACATCTGACAACTCTATCTGGTATTCCAGTCACCGCATCTGACAACTCTCTCTGGTGTTCAAATCAACGTATCTAACAAGTTTCTCTGGTGTTCCAGTCACCATATCTGACAACTCTCTCTGGTGTTCAAATCACCGTATCTGACATCTCTCTCTGGTGTTCCAATCACCACATCTGACAACTCTGTCTGGTGTTCCAATCACCATATATGACAATTCTCTCTGGTGTTCCAGTCACCATATCTAACAACTCTCTCTGGTGTTCCAGTCATCACATCTGACAACTCTCTGGTATTCCAGTCACCAAATCTGACAAATCTCTCTTGTATTCCAGTCACCACAACTGATAACTCTCTCTGGTGTTTCTGTCACCAAAACTAACAACTCTCTCTGGTGTTCCAGTCTCCACATCTGACAACTCTCTCTGGTGTTCCAGTCTCCAAAACTGACAACTCTCTCTGGTGTTCCAGGCACCACAACTGACAACTCTCTGTGGTGTTCCAGTCTCCACATCTGACAAATCTATCTGGCATTCCAGGCACCACAACTGACAATTCTCTCTGATGTTCCATGCACCACAACTGACAACTCTCTCTGGTGTTCCAGTCTCCAAAACTGACAACTTTCTCTGGTGTTCCAGGCACCACAACTGACAACTCTCTCTGGTGTTCCAGGCACCACAACTGACAACTCTCTCTGGTGTTCCAGGCACCACAACTGACAACTCTCTCTGGTGTTCCAAGCACCATAACTGACAACTCTCTCTGGTGTTCCAGTCTCCACATCTGACAAATCTCTCTGGTGTTCCAGACTCCAAAACTGACAACTCTCTCTGGTGTTCCAAGCACCATAACTGACAACTCTCTCTGGTGTTCCAGTCTCCACACCTGACAACTCTCTCTGGTGTTCCAGTCTCCAAATCTGACAACTCTCTCTGGTGTTACAGGCACCACAAATGACAACTCTTTCTGGTGTTCCAGTGTCCACATCTGACAACTCTCTCTTTTGTACCAGTTACCATATCTGACAACTCTCTCTGGTGTACCAGTCACCATATCTGACAACTCTCTTCGGTGTTCCAGTCTCCACACCTGACAACTCACTCTGGTGTTCCAGTCTCCAAATCTGACAACTCTCTCTGGTGTTACAGGCACCACAAATGACAACTCTTTCTGGTGTTCCAGTCTCCACATCTGACAACTCTCTCTTTTGTACCAGTTACCATATATGACAACTCTCTCTGGTGTACCAGTCACTATATCTGACAACACTCTCTGGTGTTTCAGTCACCATATCTGACAACTCTCTCTGGTGTTACTATCACCACATCTGACAACTCTCTCTGGTATTCAATTCACCACAATTGACAACTCTCTCTGGTGTTCCAGTCACCACATCGGACAAATCTCTCTGGTATTCCTGTCACCACATCTGACAAATCTCTCTGGTATTCCTGTCACCACATCTGACAACTCTCTATGGTATTCCATTCACCACATTTGACAATTCTCTCTGGTATTCCAGTCACCACGTGTGACAATTCTCACTGGTATTCCATTCATTGTATCTGACAACTCTCTCTGGTATTCCAGTCACCATATCTGACAACTCTCTCTGGTATCCCAGTCACCACATCTGACAACTCTTTCTGGTATTCCAGTCGCCACATTTGACAACTCTCTCTGGTATTCCAATCACCACATTTGACAACTCTCTCTGGTATTCCAGTCACCATATCTGACAACTCTCTCTGGTATTCCAGTCACCACAACTGACAACTCTCTCTGATATTCTAGTGACCACATCTGACAACTCTCTCTGGTATTACCAGTCACCACATCTGACAACTCTCTCTGGTTTTCCAGTCACCACAACTGACAACTCTCTCTGGTATTCCAGTCACTATATCTGACAACACTCTCTGGTATTCCAGTCACCATATCTGACAACTCTCTCTGGTGTTCCAGTCACCACATCTGACAACTCTCTCTGGTATTCAATTCACCACAATTGACAACTCTCTCTGGTGTTCCAGTCACCACATCGGACAACTCTCTCTGGTATTCCTGTCACCACATCTGACAAATATCTCTGGTATTCCTGTCACCACATCTGACAATTCTCTATGGTATTCCATTCACCACATTTGACAACTCTCTCTGGTATTCCAGTCACCACATGTGAAAATTCTCACTGGTATTCCAGTCACTACATCTGTTAACACTCTCTGGTATTCCAGTCACCACATCTGACAACTCTATCTGGTATTCCAGTCACCACATCTCACAACTCTCTCTGGTGTTCCAGTCACCACATCTGACAACTCTCTCTGGTATTCCAGTCACCACATCTGACAACTCTCTCTGGTATTCCAGTCACCACATCTGACAACTCTCTCTGGTGTTCCAGTTACCACATCTGACAACTCTCTCTGGTATTCCAGTCACCACATCTGACAACTCTATCTGGTATTCCAGTCACCGCATCTGACAACTCTCTCTGGTATTCCAATCACCACATCTGACAACTCTCTCTGGTATTCCTGTCACCACATCTGACAACTCTCTCTGGTATTCCAGTAACCACATGTGACAACTTTCTCTGGTATTCCTGTCACCACATCTGACAACTCTCTCTGGTATTCCTGTCACCACATCTGACAACTTTCTCTGGTATTCCTGTCACCACATCTGACAACTCTCTCTGGTATTCCAGTCACCACATCTGACAACTCTCTCTGGTATTCCAGTCACCACATCTGACAACTCTCTCTGGTATTCCAATCACGACATCTGACAACTCTCTCTGGTATTCCAGTCACCATATCTGACAACTCTCTCTGGTATTCCAGTCACCACATCTGACAACCCTTTCTGGTATTCCAGTCGCCACATTTGACAACTCTCTCTGGTATTCCAGTCACCACATTTGACAACTCTCTCTGGTATTCCAGTCACCATATCTGACAACTCTCTCTGGTATTCCAGTCACCACAACTGACAACTCTCTCTGATATTCTAGTGACCACATCTGACAACTCTCTCTGGTATTACCAGTCACCACATCTGACAACTCTCTCTGGTTTTCCAGTCACCACAACTGACAACTCTCTCTGGTATTCCAGTCACTATATCTGACAACACTCTCTGGTATTCCAGTCTCCACATCTGACAAATCTCTCTGGTGTTCCAGACTCCAAAACTGACAACTCTCTCTGGTGTTCCAAGCACCATAACTGACAACTCTCTCTGGTGTTCCAGTCTCCTCACCTGACAACTCTTTCTGGTGTTCCAGTCTCCACATCTGACAACTCTCTCTTTTGTACCAGTTACCATATCTGACAACTCTCTCTGGTGTACCAGTCACTATATCTGACAACACTCTCTGGTGTTTCAGTCACCATATCTGACAACTCTCTCTGGTGTTACTATCACCACATCTGACAACTCTCTCTGGTGTTCCAGTCACCACATCGGACAAATCTCTCTGGTATTCCTGTCACCACATCTGACAACTCTCTATGGTATTCCATTCACCACATTTGACAACTCTCTCTGGTATTCCAGTCACCACGTGTGACAATTCTCACTGGTATTCCAGTCATTACATCTGTTAACACTCTCTTGTATTCCAGTCACCACATCTGACAACTCTATCTGGTATTCCAGTCACCACATCTGACAACTCTCTCTGGTGTTCCAGTCACCACATCTGACAACTCTCTCTGGTATTCCAGTCACCACATCTGACAACTCTCTCTGGTATTCCAGTCACCGCATCTGACAACTCTCTCTGGTATTCCAGTCACCACATCTGACAACTCTCTCTGGTATTCCTGTCACCACATCTGACAACTCTCTCTGGTATTCCAGTAACCACATGTGACAACTTTCTCTGGTATTCCAGTCACCACATCTGACAACTCTCTCTGGTATTCCAGTCACCACATCTGACAACTCTCTCTGGTATTCCAATCACGACATCTGACAACTCTCTCTGGTATTCCAGTCACCATATCTGACAACTCTCTCTGGTATTCCAGTCACCACATCTGACAACTCTTTCTGGTATTCCAGTCGCCACATTTGACAACTCTCTCTGGTATTCCAGTCACCACATTTGACAACTCTCTCTGGTATTCCAGTCACCATATCTGACAACTCTCTCTGGTATTCCTGTCACCACATCTGACAACTCTCTCTGATATTCTAGTGACCACATCTGACAACTCTCTCTGGTATTACCAGTCACCACATCTGACAACTCTCTCTGGTTTTCCAGTCACCACAACTGACAACTCTCTCTGGTATTCCTGTCACTATATCTGACAACACTCTCTGGTATTCCAGTCACCATATCTGACAACTCTCTCTGGTGTTCCAGTCACCACATCTGACAACTCTCTCTGGTATTCAATTCACCACAATTGACAACTCTCTCTGGTGTTCCAGTCACCACATCGGACAACTCTCTCTGGTATTCCTGTCACCACATCTGACAAATATCTCTGGTATTCCTGTCACCACATCTGACAACTCTCTATGGTATTCCATTCACCACATTTGACAACTCTCTCTGGTATTCCAGTCACCACATGTGACAATTCTCACTGGTATTCCAGTCATTACATCTGTTAACACTCTCTGGTATTCCAGTCACCACATCTGACAACTCTATCTGGTATTCCAGTCACCACATCTGACAACTCTCTCTGATGTTCCAGTCACCACATCTGACAACTCTCTCTGGTATTCCAGTCACCACATCTGACAACTCTCTCTGGTATTCCAGTCACCACATCTGACAACTCTCTCTGGTGTTCCAGTCACCACATCTGACAACTCTCTCTGGTATTCCAGTCACCACATCTGACAACTCTCTCTGGTATTCCAGTCACCACATCTGACAACTCTCTCTGGTGTTCCAGTCACCACATCTGACAACTCTCTCTGGTATTCCAGTCACCACATCTGACAACTCTCTATGGTATTCCATTCACTACATTTGACAACTCTCTCTGGTATTCCAGTCACCACATGTGACAATTCTCACTGGTATTCCAGTCATTACATCTGTTAACACTCTCTTGTATTCCAGTCACCACATCTGACAACTCTATCTGGTATTCCTGTCACCACATCTGACAACTCTCTATGATATTCCATTCACCACATTTGACAATTCTCTCTGGTATTCCAGTCACCACATGTGACAATTCTCACTGGTATTCCAGTCATTGTATCTGTTAACACTCTCTGGTATTCCAGTCACCACATCTGACAACTGTATCTGGTATTCCAGTCACCACATCTGACAACTCTCTCTGGTGTTCCAGTCACCACATCTGACAACTCTCTCTGGTATTCCAGTCACCACATCTGACAACTCTATCTGGTATTCCAGTCACCGCATCTGACAACTCTCTCTGGTGTTCAAATCAACGTATCTAACAAGTTTCTCTGGTGTTCCAGTCACCATATCTGACAACTCTCTCTGGTGTTCAAATCACCGTATCTGACATCTCTCTCTGGTGTTCCAATCACCACATCTGACAACTCTGTCTGGTGTTCCAATCACCATATATGACAATTCTCTCTGGTGTTCCAGTCACCATATCTAACAACTCTCTCTGGTGTTCCAGTCATCACATCTGACAACTCTCTGGTATTCCAGTCACCAAATCTGACAAATCTCTCTTGTATTCCAGTCACCACAACTGATAACTCTCTCTGGTGTTCCTGTCACCAAAACTAACAACTCTCTCTGGTGTTCCAGTCTCCACATCTGACAACTCTCTCTGGTGTTCCAGTCTCCAAAACTGACAACTCTCTCTGGTGTTCCAGGCACCACAACTGACAACTCTCTCTGGTGTTCCAGTCTCCACATCTGACAAATCTCTCTGGCATTCCAGGCACCACAACTGACAATTCTCTCTGATGTTCCATGCACCACAACTGACAACTCTCTCTGGTGTTCCAGTCTCCAAAACTGACAACTTTCTCTGGTGTTCCAGGCACCACAACTGACAACTCTCTCTGGTGTTCCAGGCACCACAACTGACAACTCTCTCTGGTGTTCCAGGCACCACAACTGACAACTCTCTCTGGTGTTCCAAGCACCATAACTGACAACTCTCTCTGGTGTTCCAGTCTCCACATCTGACAAATCTCTCTGGTGTTCCAGACTCCAAAACTGACAACTCTCTCTGGTGTTCCAAGCACCATAACTGACAACTCTCTCTGGTGTTCCAGTCTCCACACCTGACAACTCTCTCTGGTGTTCCAGTCTCCAAATCTGACAACTCTCTCTGGTGTTACAGGCACCACAAATGACAACTCTTTCTGGTGTTCCAGTGTCCACATCTGACAACTCTCTCTTTTGTACCAGTTACCATATCTGACAACTCTCTCTGGTGTACCAGTCACCATATCTGACAACTCTCTTCGGTGTTCCAGTCTCCACACCTGACAACTCTCTCTGGTGTTCCAGTCTCCAAATCTGACAACTCTCTCTGGTGTTACAGGCACCACAAATGACAACTCTTTCTGGTGTTCCAGTCTCCACATCTGACAACTCTCTCTTTTGTACCAGTTACCATATATGACAACTCTCTCTGGTGTACCAGTCACTATATCTGACAACACTCTCTGGTGTTTCAGTCACCATATCTGACAACTCTCTCTGGTGTTACTATCACCACATCTGACAACTCTCTCTGGTATTCAATTCACCACAATTGACAACTCTCTCTGGTGTTCCAGTCACCACATCGGACAAATCTCTCTGGTATTCCTGTCACCACATCTGACAAATCTCTCTGGTATTCCTGTCACCACATCTGACAACTCTCTATGGTATTCCATTCACCACATTTGACAATTCTCTCTGGTATTCCAGTCACCACGTGTGACAATTCTCACTGGTATTCCATTCATTGTATCTGACAACTCTCTCTGGTATTCCAGTCACCATATCTGACAACTCTCTCTGGTATCCCAGTCACCACATCTGACAACTCTTTCTGGTATTCCAGTCGCCACATTTGACAACTCTCTCTGGTATTCCAATCACCACATTTGACAACTCTCTCTGGTATTCCAGTCACCATATCTGACAACTCTCTCTGGTATTCCAGTCACCACAACTGACAACTCTCTCTGATATTCTAGTGACCACATCTGACAACTCTCTCTGGTATTACCAGTCACCACATCTGACAACTCTCTCTGGTTTTCCAGTCACCACAACTGACAACTCTCTCTGGTATTCCAGTCACTATATCTGACAACACTCTCTGGTATTCCAGTCACCATATCTGACAACTCTCTCTGGTGTTCCAGTCACCACATCTGACAACTCTCTCTGGTATTCAATTCACCACAATTGACAACTCTCTCTGGTGTTCCAGTCACCACATCGGACAACTCTCTCTGGTATTCCTGTCACCACATCTGACAAATATCTCTGGTATTCCTATCACCACATCTGACAATTCTCTATGGTATTCCATTCACCACATTTGACAACTCTCTCTGGTATTCCAGTCACCACATGTGAAAATTCTCACTGGTATTCCAGTCACTACATCTGTTAACACTCTCTGGTATTCCAGTCACCACATCTGACAACTCTATCTGGTATTCCAGTCACCACATCTCACAACTCTCTCTGGTGTTCCAGTCACCACATCTGACAACTCTCTCTGGTATTCCAGTCACCACATCTGACAACTCTCTCTGGTATTCCAGTCACCACATCTGACAACTCTCTCTGGTGTTCCAGTCACCACATCTGACAACTCTCTCTGGTATTCCAGTCACCACATCTGTTAACACTCTCTTGTATTCCAGTCACCACATCTGACAACTCTATCTGGTATTCCAGTCACCACATATGACAACTCTCTCTGGTGTTCCAGTCACCACATCTGACAACTCTCTCTGGTATTCCAGTCACCACATCTGACAACTCTCTCTGGTATTCCAGTCACCGCATCTGACAACTCTCTCTGGTATTCCAGTCACCACATCTGACAACTCTCTCTGGTATTCCTGTCACCACATCTGACAAATCTCTCTAGTATTCCAGTAACCACATGTGACAACTTTCTCTGGTATTCCAGTCACCACATCTGACAACTCTCTCTGGTATTCCAGTCACCACATCTGACAACTCTCTCTGGTATTCCATTCACGACATCTGACAACTCTCTCTGGTATTCCAGTCACCATATCTGACAACTCTCTCTGGTATTCCAGTCACCACATCTGACAACTCTTTCTGGTATTCCAGTCGCCACATTTGACAACTCTCTCTGGTATTCCAGTCACCACATTTGACAACTCTCTCTGGTATTCCAGTCACCATATCTGACAACTCTCTCTGGTATTCAATTCACCACAATTGACAACTCTCTCTGGTGTTCCAGTCACCACATCGGACAACTCTCTCTGGTATTCCTGTCACCACATCTGACAAATATCTCTGGTATTCCTGTCACCACATCTGACAACTCTCTATGGTATTCCATTCACCACATTTGACAACTCTCTCTGGTATTCCAGTCACCACATGTGACAATTCTCACTGGTATTCCAGTCATTACATCTGTTAACACTCTCTGGTATTCCAGTCACCACATCTGACAACTCTATCTGGTATTCCAGTCACCACATCTGACAACTCTCTCTGGTGTTCCAGTCACCACATCTGACAACTCTCTCTGGTATTCCAGTCACCACATCTGACAACTCTCTCTGGTATTCCAGTCACCACATCTGACAACTCTCTCTGGTGTTCCAGTCACCACATCTGACAACTCTCTCTGGTATTCCAGTCACCACATCTGACAACTCTCTCTGGTATTCCAGTCACCACATCTGACAACTCTCTCTGGTGTTCCAGTCACCACATCTGACAACTCTCTCTGGTATTCCAGTCACCACATCTGACAACTCTCTATGGTATTCCATTCACCACATTTGACAACTCTCTCTGGTATTCCAGTCACCACATGTGACAATTCTCACTGGTATTCCAGTCATTACATCTGGTAACACTCTCTTGTATTCCAGTCACCACATCTGACAACTCTATCTGGTATTCCAGTCACCACATCTGACAACTCTCTCTGGTGTTCCAGTCACCACATCTGACAACTCTCTCTGGTATTCCAGTCACCACATCTGACAACTCTCTCTGGTATTCCAGTCACCGCATCTGACAACTCTCTCTGGTATTCCAGTCACCACATCTGACAACTCTCTCTGGTATTCCTGTCACCACATCTGACAACTCTCTCTGGTATTCCAGTAACCACATGTGACAACTTTCTCTGGTATTCCAGTCACCACATCTGACAACTCTCTCTGGTATTCCAGTCACCACATCTGACAACTCTCTCTGGTATTCCAATCACGACATCTGACAACTCTCTCAGGTATTCCAGTCACCATATCTGACAACTCTCTGTGGTATTCCAGTCACCACATCTGACAACTCTTTCTGGTATTCCAGTCGCCACATTTGACAACTCTCTCTCTGGTATTCCAGTCACCACATTTGACAACTCTCTCTGGTATTCCAGTCACCATATCTGACAACTCTCTCTGGTATTCCAGTCACCACAACTGACAACTCTCTCTGATATTCTAGTGACCACATCTGACAACTCTCTCTGGTATTACCAGTCACCACATCTGACAACTCTCTCTGGTTTTCCAGTCACCACAACTGACAACTCTCTCTGGTATTCCAGTCACTATATCTGACAACACTCTCTGGTATTCCAGTCACCATATCTGACAACTCTCTCTGGTGTTCCAGTCACCACATCTGACAACTCTCTCTGGTATTCAATTCACCACAATTGACAACTCTCTCTGGTGTTCCAGTCACCACATCGGACAACTCTCTCTGGTATTCCTGTCACCACATCTGACAACTCTCTCTGGTGTTCCAGTCACCACATCTGACAACTCTCTCTGGTATTCCAGTCACCACATCTGACAACTCTCTCTGGTATTCCAGTCACCACATCTGACAACTCTCTCTGGTATTCCAGTCACCACATGTGACAACTTTCTCTGATATTCCAGTCACCACATCTGACAACTCTCTCTGGTATTCCAGTCACCACATCTGACAACTCTCTCTGGTATTCCAGTCACCATATCTGACAACTCTCTCTGGTATTCCAGTCACCACATCTGACCACTCATTCTGGTATTTCAGTCGCCACATTTGACAACTCTCTCTGGTATTCCAGTCACCACATTTGACAACTCTCTCTGGTATTCCAGTCACCATATCTGACAACTCTCTCTGGTATTCCAGTCACCACAACTGACAACTCTCTCTGATATTCTAGTGACCACATCTGACAACTTTCTCTGGTATTACCAGTCACCACATCTGACAACTCTCTCTGGTTTTCCAGTCACCACATCTGACAACTCTCGCTGGTGTTCCAGTCACCACATCTGACAACTCTCTCTGGTATTCCAGTCACCACATCTGACAACTCTCTCTGGTGTTCCTGTCACAACATCAGACAACTCTCTCTGGTATTCCAGTCACCACATCTGACAACTCTCTCTGGTATTCCAGTGACCTCATCTGACAACTTTCTCTGGTATTCCAGTCACCACATCTGACAACTCTCTCTGGTATTCCAGTCACCACATCTGACAATTCTCTCTGGTATTCCAGTCACCACATCTGACAACTCTCTCTGGTATTCCAGTCACCACACCTGACAACTCTCTCTGGTATTCCAGTCACCACATCTGACAACTCTCTCTGGTATTCCAGTCACCACATCTGACAACTTTCTCTGGTATTCCAGTCACCACATCTGACAACTCTCTCTGGTGTTCCAGTCACCACATCTGACAACTCTCTCTGGTATTCCAGTCACCACATCTGACAACGGCGTTCGTTTTGAAATAGAGAAGACAATTATGTTTAGAAGTTCTGAATATCTACTGGAGGCGTTAATTTATTGAATCATTTGAGTAATGGGAACTAAGGACTATACTTTTCTGTGAGAGCCTGAGGACTATACTTTGTTGAGGGAGACTGGGAACTATACTTTGTTGAAAGAGAATGACGACTATACTTTGTTGAGAGAGACTGCTGACTATACTTTTGTTGAGAGAGACTGAGGTCTATACTTTGTTGAAAGAGATTGAGAACTATACTTTTTTGAAAGAGACTGAGAACTATACTTTGTTGAAAGAGACTGAGGACTATACTTTGTTGAGAGAGGAACTGAGGACTATACTTTGATGAAAGAGACTGTGGTTTATTGTTGAGAGAATGCGAGGACTTAAAAAGTTTAGAGAGACTAAGAATTATTGTTGAGAGAGTCTGAGGACTTTACTTTGTTGAGATAATCTGAGGACTATACTTTGTTGAGAGAGGCCGAGGACTATACTTTGTTGAGAGAGGCTGTGGTTTAGTGTTGTGAGAAACTGAGGGCTATGTTGAAATAGACTGAGAATTATTGTTGAGAGAATGTAAGGACTAAACTTTGTTGAGAGTGTCTGAGAACTATACCTTGTTGAGAGAGAATGGGGATTATACTCCTTTGAGAGAGACCCGATATACGATTTGTCGACACACAAACACAACGATGGAGAAAAGAAAGAGAGAAGAAGAGGCAAAGTAGTGAGAAAGAGAACAAAATAAAGAGGTAGAACGAGAAAGATGAACAGAGAGTGGAAAAGAGAAAAACAAATAAGAAAACGGCAAGAGAATTTGAGAGATAGAAACAATGAACGACAATATGGCATATAAGAAGTTCCAAAACGAATATAAAAATTAACACACGGAGCAAAATAAGACTGAGGAACGGCACACGCTACCCAGGGAAACACATCTCAAGACGGAAAGACCTAGAAAAAACCCTCAATCACCGGTTCACATCAAAGAAGTACATAAGACGAGGCTCGGTTGAACGCTGGTAGTTAAAGTCACTGGTTGGAAAATACCCCGGACATAAAACTGGTCTCAAGTCTCGCGTCCCGACTGGAAGAAATGACTCATTCAATGCCCAACACCAAATTTGAATAGTACAGAAGTAAATTAACAGATCGTAAAGACGAGAAATGGACCTTTCAACCAGCGAATTGGGCAGTTTGTATTTGTGTCTAAGAATATAAAAATGTTCCAAGGCCTTTATATCTAACGCTTTAACTTAGAAACCTATCTCTATGGCTATTCATAAATTTTGTATTCAAATTTTCATTCACAGGGTGCCGTCTCCACATTGTAGGTTCGCTACCAAACGCGCCATTTTACATTTCTTGTCTTGATGGTGCACGTTATCATAGGTTCACCTGAGCTCCTGATTACTTCTCGATGCTTTACTTTGTCAAATGCTTTGGTGTAATCTATTATTATTGAGTTATTAGCGGGTCATCATCATTGCACTCCGTACATGTCCATGGGTGCTCAGATCCCCTCCTCAGCAAGTCCCGCACTGTCCAGCGACTGACGACAACAGTCCTGTGTTGGTTAAGTCTTCTTACACGCCCACTAAAAGTTCTCGTTTCTGGCTGTAGCTATCTTAACTCCCATCTCTTTAATCAGAAGATGAGGCGTGGACTCATGGTTGTCAAAGTCTTGTGCCCTTCCCTTATCTCGGACGGCATTGATAACGTCCGCCCGATCCATTAGTTCACCGTCTTCATCGACATCACATCTAGCCAACCTGTCCGCCCTTTCATTTCCCCGTACTCCCGCATGTCCTGAGACGTAGAGAAAGGTGAACTTACGTATTTTTGACTTCTGTAATGACTCTACACATTGACTGCGTATAGACAATGCGCTCTTTGGTGCGTCCCAAGATGGTGGTCTATTTTCTCTGGTTGGTTGTCAAGGACGCGTAATTTTATTTTATTGTGCTTCTAAATGAAGAAAATAAAAAGCTCACGGTATATCCACGTGCTGAAAAGCTGATTGACTGGAGTTGGCCAGTCTATAACGTGGAAACAGGTTCTGGACCGTGCGAATGAGTGAGTGCACATGAGTATAATCCATCCACAGCATCGACTTTCACCGACAAAGTAATCATTATGTTAAGATACTACCCCAGATGGAATCTTTCTTTTAAGATATTGCCCTTATACTAATTTTACTTCGTAATGCACTAATAATAAAGGACTCAGACTTAATAGCAAAAAGACAGAAGTAATGGTAACAACAAAGAAAAAGATATAACCTCAGTGCAAAATAAAGACAAGTGGAACAATATTAAAACAGGTAAATGAATTAAAATATTTGGGAACTTTGTTAACCTCAGACGGAAGATGTACAAAAGAGGTGATATGCAGAATGGCTCAGGCAAAAGCAGCTTTCCAAAAAATGAGGAAAATACTATGCAATCCATTTTTGACAATAGAAAAAAGAAAAAGAGTTCTTAAATTTTAAGTAGAGCCGGTCCAATCACTGGAGTCTGTAGAAATGTGGTTTTACAGAAGAATGTTGAAAATACCATGGACAGCTAAGAAGAGTAATGAAAACGTTTGGAAAGAGGTCAAAGCATGAAGAGAGATAATTTTCAATATGAAGAAACAATCATCATTTTTTGGCCATGTAATGAGAAGAGAACAGCTGGAATATACCGTAACAACTGGGAAAATCGAGGGACGAAGAGATAGAGGGAAGCAAAGAAAAATATACCAGACAGCTTAAGAGGATGGCTTGGCAGAAAGTCAACAACAGAAATGATAAATAACTGTCGTGATCGAAAGTTCTGGGGAAACATGATCACCTATGCCAGCAGGCCCAGTACTTTAGGATGATGATGATGATGGTGATGATGGTGATGATGGTGATGATGAGATGATGAAATACTATCCATCTATTGACCTTTCGAGTCGTAGCCGGCCCATAGGGCGTACACCAAGATACTACTTCTTTTATCTGATTTTTTGTTCTAGCAGTTTTCTTTTAAAGATATTTTATCAAATCTCGCCATTTGTCTCTGTTCTGTGCAAGCAGCTCTATCTCATTGATGGAGCCGATTCCTGCTGCTTTTGCCTTTCTCAGCAATGTTCTTCTCAGTGTCTCTCTGGGTCTTCCTCTTTTTCTTTTACCTGTTGTTTCCCACATGAGGGCTTGCTTTGTTATTCGGTTATTATTATTGACAATACGTCTTTTATTAGTCCAGCTGGTCATTCAGATAATGTTGCATTGAAGTCAAATTGTATAACCTATTTGGTTTAATCTAGAATTTAAAATGCATTGAAGTCAAATTGTATAACCTATTTGGTTTAATCTCATCATCATCATTGAGTACCTTCTCCGCAACGAAGGTTGGCTACCATGGAGCGCCATTCTGCTCTGTCGCTTGCTTTGATGGTGCAGGTTGTCATATGCTGATTTGTCCATCTTTTGATGTTACTTGTCCATGTTAGTCTTGGTCAGCCTCTGCCTCTTTTGCCTTGTATTTTCCCCTCCATGATTACTTTTAGTAGGCTGTTGTGTCTTTTAACATGTCCCCAAAATTTTATTTGTCTTGTTTGAATTGTGTTTAGTAGTTCTCTTTTTATTTTTAGTTGTTTTAAAATTTCATCGTTTGTTTTCTTTTCCCTCCATCCAATTCTACCTATTCTTCTATATATCCACATTTCAAAGGCTTCAATTCTCTGTTCTGTTTTCTTGTCTAATGTCCATGTTTCTGTCTAATGTCCATGTTTCTGCCTAATGTCAATGTTTCTGTCTAATGCTCATGTTTCTGTCTAATGTCCATGTTTCTGTCTAATGCCCATGTTTCTGTCTAATGTCCATGTTTCTGTCTAATGCCCATGTTTCTGTCTAATGTCATGGGTTAAATCTAGAATTTAAAATAAACCATTTCTTCTTAAACCCAAATCCTACTTAAAGTGGCTCGCTATATTTGCTCGTTTCAAAGAATAAAACTATTGTTCTATAGATCAAAAATTAGATCAGTGGACGCGAATTTAAATATAAATACTTGAACCCTTACAGCAAACAGCGCCATCCAGCTAGCGACAGTTCCCATGCGTTCTTTAACGACAAAAATTATACTTGGTAGCCCAGAAAAGCGGTTAGGTTCAACATCTTAAGACCTGGAGTTAAAAGTATTACAACTTCAAAGAAGTGAAGAGAGGAAGCGCTTGTGTCAATAGTTGCAGGCATTTGAACAATTTGCGTCAATGTGACAGTTCAAACATGGACAGTCAAAAGTCTTTCTTTATTTTTTATCTAGCAAACGATGGGGCCGCACCAAAAAAATGGGTGGTTTGATTGAGTGGGGAATGGTAGTTTAGATTGCTGTGAGTCGAGAGTGAGTTTTTAGGGTTTTGGGGTGATTGTTAGTTTTTAGGATAAAGAGGCGAGATTATTTTATTTCTTTTTATAATAAATAGGTGCTTGTGAGTTTTTATTATGAAATTGTGTTGAACTTTTAGGATAAGGGAGCCGCGATAGCTCAGTGGTTAGTGAACTGGACTACAAAGGACAAGAGGTAGGGTTTGATCCCAACCGACGGCTTCCGGGTTCACCCAGCCTTTAATGGGTACCGGATGTTTTTTTTTCTGGGAAAGTAAAGCGGCATGGGCGTAATACCGACCACATTACCTCAAAAATCATGTGCCGAAGGTCTGTAAAATTTATGGTCACTAACGCCATATTACCTATACGTCACTTGGCGTGACGGGGGTACTTTACTTTTTTTACTTACTTTTTAGGATAAGGAAATAACATGGTAAGTTGTGGTAAGTTTATAGGATAAGATTGTGATGTGTTTATAAGATAAGATTGTGGCGAGTTTACATGATAAGATTGTGGTGAGTTTATAAGATAAGATTGTGGTGTGTTTATATGATAAGATTGTGGTGTGTTTTTATGATAAGATTGTGGTGAGTTTATAAGATAAGATTGTGGTGTGTTTATAAGATACGATTGTGGTGTGTTTATAAGATAATATTGTGGTGAGTTTATATGATAAGATTGTGGTGAGTTTATAAGATAAGATTGTGGTGTGTTTATAAGATAAGATTGTGGTATGTTTGTATGATAAGATTGTGGTGAGTTTATAAGATACGATTGTGGTGAGTTTATAAGATAAGATGTGGTGTGTTTATATGATAAGATTGTGGTGAGTTTATAAGATATGATTGTGGTGAGTTTATATGATAAAATTGTGGTGTATTTATATGATAAGATTGTGGTGGGTTTATATGATAAAATTGTGGTGAGTTTACATGATAAGATTGTGGTGAGTTTACATGATAAGATTGTGGCGTATTTATAAGATAGTGAATGAGTGAATTATTGAGAGAGTGACAGAGTACGTGACTGAGTACATGAGTGACTGAGTACGTGAGTGACTGAAGGAGTTAGTGACTGAGTAAGTGAATGGTTGAGGGAGTAAGTGAGTGTGGGAGTGAGTGACCGAGTGAGTGAGTTATTGCGTGAATGAGTGAGTTAAGTAGGTGAGCGAGCAAGTGTGAGTGAGAGACAAAGTGAGCAAATGAGAGAGGTTGTGAGTAAGTAATTGAGGGAGCGAATGAGTGCGGGAGTGAGTGATTGAAAAAGTGAGTGATTGAGTGGGTATGTGTGTGAGTGATTGAGTGAGTGAGTGAGTGAGTGAGTGCGTGAGGTAGTGAGTGTGAGTGAGTGAGTGAGTGAGTGAGTGAGTGTGTGAGTGAGTGAGTGAGTGAGTGAGTGAGTGAGTGAGTGAGTGAGTGAGTGAGTGAGTGAGTGAGTGAGTGAGTGAGTGAGTGAGGTAGTGAGTGAGTGAGTGAGTGAGGTGAGTGAGTGTGAGTGAGTGAGTGAGTGAGTGAGTGAGTGAGTGAGTGAGTGAGTGAGTGAGTGAGTGAGTGAGTGAGTGAGTGAGTGAGTGAGTGAGGGAGTGAGTGAGTGAGTGAGTGAGAGAATAATTGAAGGAGTAAGCAAGTGAGTGAGCAAGTGTGAGTGAGAGAACAATTGAGCAAATGATAGAGATAGCGAGTGAGGGAACGAGTGACTGAGTGGGTGTGTGAGTGAGTGATTGAGGGAGTGAGCGACCGAGTGAGTGAGTGAAAAATTGAGGGAATTGCAAGTGAGAGAGCGATTGGGGGAGTGAGTGATTGACCGATTTGTTAACTAATGAGTGAGTGCTTAAATAATTGAGGAAATGAGTGAGTGAGAGAATGAGTGAGTAAGTTGGTACGGGAATGAAGAAGTGAACGAGCGGGTGAGTGAGTGAGTGATTGAGGAAGTAAACGAGCTACTGATTGCCTGAAGTGATGAGTGAACGACTAAAGGAGTAAGCGAGCATGTAAGTGAGCGAGTGTGTGAGAGTGAGAGAGTGAGTGATTGAAAGAGTGGTTGTGTGATTGTTTGAGCGAGAGAGTGAGTGAGTGTGTGAGTGAGTGCGTGTGTGAGTGAGTGAGTGAGTTAGTGAGTGTGTGAGTGAGTGACTGAGTGAGTGAGTGAGTGAGTGAGTGAGTGAGTGAGTGAGTGAGCGAGTGAGTGAGTGAGTGAGTGAGTGAGTGAGTGAGTGAGTGAGTGAGTGAGTGTGTGAGTGAGTGAGTGAGTGAGTGAGTGAGTGAGTGAGTGAGTGAGTGAGTGAGTGAGTGAGTGAGTGAGTGAGTGAGTGAGTGAGTGAGTGAGTGAGTGAGTGAGTGAGTGAGTGAGTGAGTGAGTGAGTGAGTGAAAGATAGAGTGATTGATGAGGGAGTAAAAATAGCGAGCTAGTGAGTGAGTGATTGAGTAAATGAGTAAATGAGTGAGTGAGTGAATAGAAAATATGTGTGGCTTAGTAAGAATTGAGACTAATTGAGTTCGCTGTGAAAGGTACTTTTGTGTAATAAAAAAACAAACACACAAATTAAAAATTAAAAAAAAACCTAAACATGTACACAAAAGTTATGAAAGAGGCCAAAGCAAAAGCCCGATAATTTCCAATATTAGAAAGAAAAACAATCATAATACATTTTTGGCCATGTAATGAGAAGGGAACAGCTGTAATATACTATAAATACTGATAGGGAGCCGATAGCTCAGTGGTTAGTGAACTGGACTACCACGGACAAGGGATAGGGTTCGATCCCAACCGACGGCTTCCGGGTTCACCCAGCGTTAAATGGGTACCGGATTTTTTCCTGGGAAAGTAAAGCAGCACGGGCGTAATACTGACCACATTACCCCAAAAATCATGTGCTGAAGGTCTGTAAAATATAGGGTCACTAACACCATATTTCCCTATACGCCACTTGGCGTGACTGGGGTACTTTACTTTTTACTGAAAAAAATCGAGGTACGAAGGGATAGAGGGAAGCAAAGAGAAAAGATACCAGACAGCTTAAGAGAATGACTTGGCAGAAGGTCAACAACGGAAGTGATAAATAACTGTCGAGATCGAAAGTTGTGGAGAGACATGATCATCTACGCCAGCAGGCACGGTACTCGATGATGGCTACAATTTTAAGAACTTTGAAAACTTAAAATTATAAAAAGAAATCTTTATATTTACACGAGTCTTGAGCAAAATGGCAATAGGAGTGTCGTAATGACAAGCCCAAACACACACCTGGCATAGCGGATGACTCATTTTGTCTTTCATACCACATTTGCATCTTATATTTCATACGTCAGGTTTGCTCAGTTTTGCTGTGTCTAACTACCGAGGTGCTCTAAAGTCTACAGAAACGTGTTTACATGCAGTTTCTGCGTGTGATCTTGCAAATAGATATCAATTGAAATCTGGTTATTATTAAACTGCAAATGCATCGTTGGCATGATCAAAGCAAAGATGAAAATGGTCGAAATGTTTGTTTAATGTGATTCAATCTGTTGATGAAACTTGCAGAGAGAAAGCGAGAGAGAGAGAGAGAGAGAGAGAGACAATGAGAGAGAGAAGGAGAAAGAGAGAGAGAGAGAAAGAGAATGAGAGAGAGAAAGCGAGAGAGAAAGAGAATGAGAGAGAGAAAGAGATAAAGAGATAAAGAGAGAAAAAGAGAGACAGAGTAAGAGAGAGAATACGTGAGAAAGAAAGAGAGAGAGAAAAGAGAGAGAAAAAGAATGAGAGAGAGAAAGAGAGAGAGAGAGAAGAGAGAGAGAGCAAGAGATTGAGAGAGAGTAAGAGAGAGAAAATAGATAGAGAATAAGAGAGAGAAAGAGGGAGAAAGAGAAAGAGATGGAGAAAGTGAGAGAAAGAACAAGCGAGAGAATGAGAGAGAGAAAGACAGAGACAGAAATAGGGAGAGAGAAAGAGAGATACAAAGTGATAAAAACTTTTCTGAAGAGAAAAATAAAAGAGATAATGAATGGGAGTGTGAGAAAAAGAAAGTGAGAGTAAGAGAAATGGAAAGAGAGAGACACAGAAAATGAGAATACGAGAGAGGGAAAGATAGAGACTAAGAGAGAGAATACGTGAGAGAGAGAGAACGAGAGAATGATAGATAGATAAAGAGAGAATAATAGGTAAAGAAAGAACGAGATAAAGGTAGATAGATAGAGAGAGAGTGAGATAGGTAGAGGTATGTGTACTTCTTGAGGCTGCATCGAGTCACGTGGGTGGGAAGGAGCTATTGCGTCAGTCTTAACCCAATAGCCACTAAAATCAGCCTCAGCCTTAACCCAATAGCCACTAAAATCAGCCTCAGTGCTAAATGAATAGAACAATAATAATTATATAATGAGACAACTCATAAAACGTTAATTGTTCTATCTTTCTTTTATGTTTCATTCTAATTTCAGTAAATTACGAGTTTCGCGTCGTTAAATTAAGATTATCTACCCTGGAACAAAACTCCTGTGGGTGACAAATGCTACAAATTATCTTTATGTTCGACAATGTTCATCACAAAACTCATTTTATTTTATTTTGGGTTAGGGGTGTTGGGTTATGAAGCATAGAACTTTACTCTCGCGTTGTTTCTCTTAGGGGGAGATAACTTTATTTTACGACGCTAAACTCGTAAACTGCCCTAGTTCCTTTTTCTGTCTCCTCTTCTGTATCCTTTTTCTTTCTTTCTCTTTGTTTGTCTTCTTCTTAATTGTGGTCCCTGTTCTTTTTTTATTTACTTCTTCCTTCTTGAATCCCTTCTTTCTTATCTGCTTTTCTCCATCTTTGTCTCTTTTATTCTTTTCCTTACTTTTCCTAATTCTTTCCCCCCCCCCTCCTTCTCTTCTTTCTTTATCTATCTTTTCCTTCTTTACCCTTCTTCTTCTGTTACCTACTTTTCATTTTTCCTGCACCCTCTCTTCTTCTTTGTTTATTATGCTTCATACCTTTGATTAAGATCAAAGATAAAGAAATAAAACGTAGAAGAATTCAAGTATTTGGGCACAATGTTCACAGAAGATGGAAAACTAGACAGAGAAATTGACATGAGAATACAAAAAGCAAATGCTGTCACATACCAACTTTCACCATTACTAAAACATCCAAACATTGCTATGCCAGCTAAACAAACAAATGATAAATAGCATTTTCATACCAACTTTGTGCTATGAAAGTCAAACATGGACCCTTTCTAAATCACAATTAAGAAATATCAATACATGTGAGATACGCTGCTTGAGAAAAGTAACAAACAACACAAGAATAGATAGAATATCAAATGAAATCATAAGAAAAATGGTAGGAACAAAACCTTGCCAAGAATATATAGAACAACTACAACTTAAATGGTTTGGCCACCTGGTCAGAATGAATCCTCACCAATCACCATCAAGGGCGTTATTCTCGAGAATGAATGGAAAAAGACCAAGAGGAAGACCCAGAAGAAGATGGATAGATGCAGTGACAGAGACACGTAACAACAAAGGAAAATCACTAATTCAGACAATTCGAGCAGCTCAAGAACGACAAATGATATAACCACGACACCTTTTAGGTATCAGTGAAAAGAGAAAAGAGAAGAAGAAAAAGATACCTTGGTATTTTACATACACCATATTAGAATGGAGAACAACATACATTCTTGGGGACACTACTAAAGATAAAATGACAGTGAAATGGCGGTCCATGGTAGCCAATCTTCGATGCGGAGACGGCACTCAATGATGAATGATGAGCTGCAAGAAAAGCACACAAGATGTCATTAAAACATTGAAGTATTAATTTCGTGTCCTTGTTTATTTATATTTATATCTCGTCTCGGAAGTTTCCTTCTATGTTTCATTAAATATTCTGTTATTTATTATTACTGTCTTTAGACCAACAATTACGCGAGCCAGTGTTTTCTTTACTTCTCTCTCAACCCGAGAGTTAGTTATTATATCAAGTCTCGTCCCCGCCTCGAGAGATGATGACAAGTCAGTCACACATAAACGCCTGTCCGGTGTCTCGCTGTTGTATTCTGACAGACTGCTAATTGTCTCCCTTTGATACTGCTCTCACCCTGGATCTGTCACCTTGTCCAAGTGCCTACCTCGCTAGTCACAGTTATTTGTCACTTATACTTTAGTTGCATTGTCAATTTATGTCTTTTTGTGGAGATAAAATACATACGCTTCTTCGTATTATAGATTGAAAGTGATTAGAGAAAGCAGTATGGTTATGGTTATGGTTATGGTTATGGTTATGGTTATGGAAGGGCCCGGTTTCACTGCAAACGAATTTAAATCCATAATTGCTCAACCGTGCCAGTGGAATCATCCGAATTAATATCTCATCTTCCGAACAAAGAAAGGTAGCTGCAGTAGTTCCCACCTTAGCAGTGTCAGCACACGCCAAAAACATCAGGCGAAACCGCACATAAAGTGAATACAGCCATCTGTTCCCCGTCCTACGATATCATCATGTATCTTAAGCAATCGGAAAGGAAACAGCATATTAAAAGAACCAATTTTGCGGTTAAAAATTTAATATAAAAAGTAAAGGTTCCCTCCACGCCCTGCTAGGCCTATGGGGAATATGGTTTTAGTGACCATATTTTTCTATGACCACGGCACATTTTTTGGGTGATGTGGTCGGTATCACACCAGGCCGCCTTTACTCCCCCAAAAAATCTCTGGTACCCACTTTAAGAAGCTGGGTGAACCCCGGAGCCTTGTTAATCCCGAAAGAAAAAAATCTGCCACTGCTGGGGATCGAACCCGGACCATTCTGGTCAGAGAGCGAGCACACTAACCACTCAGCCACCCAGGCTCTAAAATTGAATACAGTTCTCCCAAAAAAATCACAGTTAAACAATCATTGAATTTTGTTACGAGTATTGAGTACCAACATATCATTTGTTGATAAATACATGCTTTATTGAACATGCCGTTTGATATCTTACCATCATCATCATGTGCTATACCGGTTGGCGTAGGCGATCATGTCCCTCCACAATCTTCTATCTTCAGTGCATCGTATCAGTTCTGTTGTTGACTGTTTTCCATGCCATGACACCAAGCTATCCAGTATTTTCTCTCTTTGTCGCCCGCGATATCTTTTTTCCTTTTATTTTGCCAGTTGTAACCAAGTATTCCAACTTTCCTCTTCTCATGAAGTGCCCGAAAAATGTTGATTGCTTCTTTCTGATGTTTTTAAAGAGTTCCCTTTTTGTGTTGGCCTCTTTGAGAACTTCCTCATTGGTCTTTTTAGCTGTCCAGGGAACTTTCAACATTCTTCTGAGAAATCCCATCTCTGTGGCCTCTAATCGTCTTTTCATTTGTTTGTCTACTGTCCATGATTCGCTTCCACAGGTCAGAATTGGTTCTATATACCATACAAAACATATATTAAAATAGGTGAAGGGAGAGGAGCCAGAGGCAGACCCAAAGTAAGATAGACAGAGAAAGAAACGTTTCAACAACAGTAATTGAAAATTATGGAAGCGGCCAAAGGGAGAGATCCAAAACTGTTTATCTCCCTCGACACCCGAGCGGGTACAAAAAGAAGTGAAGAAAGAAAGAAACAAACAAACAAAAACGAAAGGAAGAATTTTTTTTTTCCCGCTCGCCAGCTTTCCAGCTTCACCTCTGGCGAAGTCCACAGAGACTAGGAACTGAATTTTGCGTGTTAATCCAGTTTTTTTCCCTGAAAGCCGTGTGCACAGATGTCCCTCGCCGCACAGGCAGATAACTCCGTCTTCGGAGGTACTCATATTTTTTTCGTCGATGAGTAATTGACGTTTTAAGCCGGGCCTCGCTGCTGAGACCAGGAAAGAAAATAGAAAGAAAGACAAAGAAAGAAAAAAGAAATAAGAAAAAGAAACAAACAAACAAAAAAAGATTGAAAGAAAAAAACGCATGAAAATAATGAAAGTAAAAGAAAAAAAGGAAGAAAGAAAAAAGAAAGAAAGAAAAAAGTACATTTTGTGTCTGGTTTCACAAACTGGAACCACTTCCTTAAACTATACATTGTTAGAGTAAGTAGAATGTACTAAGGTCATGAAATCTTCACCCATAATGCAACATTTACAATATTAGAACTAAAATGCCACTTTGAGACGAAAACAGTCAGCTGTGATGACGACATTCAATGTGATGTCGTACAGGAAGCTCAAGGCTCCTGCAACCCGTGGTCGCAACAGTAAGGTTAACGGACCATAGCTGACCAAGATCTAGCCTCGGATCTACTAATCGGTCTACCATGATGACAACCTGCTGTCGCAACAGTAGGGTCAGTGACACACAGCTGACCAATATCTAGCTTCGGATCTCCTAGACGGTCTACCCTGATAACAACCTGCTGTCGCAACAGTAGGGTCAGTGACACACAGCTGACCAAGACCTAGTCTCGGGTCTCCTAGTCGGTCTACCCTGATAACAACCTGCGGTCACAACAGTAGGGTCAGTGACTCACAGATGACCAAGACCTTTCCTCGGATCTCCTAGTCGGTCTCCCCTGATAACAACCTGTTCTCGCAACAGTAGGGACAGTGACACACAGCTGACCAAGACCAGTCTCGTATCTCCTAGTCAGTCTCCCCTGATAACAACCTGCTCTCGCAACAGCAGAGTTAGTGACCCACAACTGCCCAAGACCTAGTCTCGGATCTCCTAGTCGGTCTACCCTGATAACCACCTGCGGTCGCAACAGTAGGTTCACTGACTCACAGTTGCCCAAGACCTAGCCTCGGATATCCCAGTCGATCTCCACCTGCTGTCGCAAAAGGCTTGCTAACTGAGGGGAACATGCAAATAATTGCAGTGCTGTGGTAAAGCTGGTAGCAAGGAGAGCCAGTGGTGTGGTGTTACGTACACTTCTACAAGGTATGGTGACAGCTTTACAAAAAAGGAACACAACAAAATAATGACGTTTTGGGCTACATCCGGCCTTCTTCAGAAAGCAAGAACAACATAATAAACAATGAGATACAGATACAATTTAGCTAGAGCACACAAAAAATAGATGAGATTAGGCAAATATAAAGTAGCAGCGGTATAAACTGAGTAGAGAACAATATCGACCAAGCCGTGTTCCCTGTAGTGGTAGCTCTTATTGATAAATACGGCCCTTTTCGTCTTGTCAGATGGTCTAGTGGAGGCTATTGTGTATTTTTTTGAGGTTTTGTTTTTGTTGAACAGCTTCTCTCGTGGCTAATTCTATCAATGTTTGACAAACACGGCCACAGAATGAACAAGTCAGGCCCACTGATCCACAGGGTTTTCCATCTTCTTTTTATGAGTTTGCTTTAACAAGTCCAGGGAACATGGACCTTACGTTCTATGTAACAAGTCCAGGGAACATGGACCTTGCGTTCTATGTAACAAGTCCAGGGAACATGGTGCTTACGTTCCATGTAACACGTCCAGGGAATATGGACCTTACGTTCCATGTAACAAGTCCAGGGAACGTGGTCCTTTCGTGCCATGTAACACGTCCAGGGAACATGGTCCTTACGTTCCATGTAACAAGTCAAGGGAACATGGATCTTACAATCCATGTAACAAGTCCAGGGAACATGGTTCTTACGTTCCATGTAAAAAGTCCAGGGAACATGGACCTTACGTTCCATGTAACAAGTCCAGGGAACATGGTCCTTACGTTCCATGTAAAAAGTCCAGGGAACATGGACCTTACGTTCCATATAACAAGTCCAGGGAACATGGTGCTTACGTTCCATGTGCCAAATTTAAACATTTGTGCTTGCTTCCTCATTTCACTTTGCCTACTCTGCCTTGGGCACGGAATATGGAGATAGTGCCTTACCCAGTAGCACTACTCCCCTCTCGACTTCGTTTCAAGAATTTCTGAAGGAGGGACGTACTCCATACGTTCATTACTGATATAGAAGACCTAGTATTGAAGTACCACTAGACAGAAGAAGTCACACAGTCCTCCTGCTCTAGCCTGGATCTAGATGGAACTCCAACTTCTCCAGAGGAAAACATAAAATGTCATTAGCCGTGCTAAAGTCGGATGTGTTGGGCCGAAAGGCGCAAATATAACAGTTATACTGCAAACCACAACACAACGCAGACACGCCCACTTAACGTCCTTTTAAGGACGGATGACGAAGAGGAATTCTACAGTCTACGAATACTCTAGAATACTTTAGTCATCATGAATGAATGGTGCTCCACTGTAACCAACCTTTCGATGTGGAGACGTCACCTAATGAAAGAATGGTGCTCCACTGTAACCAACCTTTCGATGTGGAGACGTCACCTAATGAATGAATGGTGCTCCACTGTAACCAACCTTTCGATGTGGAGACGTCACCTAATGAAAGAATGGTGCTCCACTGTAATCAACCTTCGATATGAAGACGTCACCTAATGAATGGATGGTGCTCCACTGTAACCAACCTTCGATGTGAAGACGGCAACCAATGAATGAATGGTGCTCCACTGTAACCAACCTTCGATGTGGAGACGGCAACCAATGAATGAATGGTGCTCCACTGCAACCAACCTTCGATGTGGAGACGGCAACCAATGAATGAATGGCGCTCCACTGTAGCCAACCTTCCATGTGAAGACGGCATCTAATGAATGAATGGTGCTCCACTGTAGCCAACCTTCGATGTGGAGACGGCATCTAATGAATGAATGATGTTCTACTGTAGCCAACCTTCGATGTGGAGACGGCAACCAATGAATGAATGGTGCTCCACTGTAACCAACCTTTCGATGTGGAGACGTCACCTAATGAATGAATGGTGCTCCACTGTAACCAACCTTTCGATGTGGAGACGTCACCTAATGAATGAATGGTGCTCCACTGTAACCAACCTTTCGATGTGGAGACGTCACCTAATGAAAGAATGGTGCTCCACTGTAATCAACCTTCGATATGAAGACGTCACCTAATGAATGGATGGTGCTCCACTGTAACCAACCTTCGATGTGAAGACGGCAACCAATGAATGAATGGTGCTCCACTGTAACCAACCTTCGATGTGGAGACGGCAACCAATGAATGAATGGTGCTCCACTGCAACCAACCTTCGATGTGGAGACGGCAACCAATGAATGAATGACGCTCCACTGTAGCCAACCTTCCATGTGAAGACGGCATCTAATGAATGAATGGTGCTCCACTGTAACCAACCTTCGATGTGAAGACGGCATATAATGAATGAATGGTGCTCCACTGCAACCAACCTTCGATGTGGAGACGGCAACCAATGAATGAATGGTGCTCCACTGTAACCAACCTTCGATGTGAAGACGTCACCTAATGAATGAATGGTGCTCCACTGTAACCAACCTTCGATGTGAAGACGGCATCTAATGAATGAATGGTGCTCCACTGTAACCAACCTTCGATGTGAAGACGGCATCTAATGAATGAATGGTGCTCCACTGTAACCAACCTTCGATATGAAGACGTCACCTAATGAATGGATCGTGCTCCACTGTAACCAACCTTCGATGTGAAGACGGCAACCAATGAATGAATGGTGCTCCACTGTAACCAACCTTCGATGTGGAGACGGCAACCAATGAATGAATGGTGCTCCACTGCAACCAACCTTCGATGTGGAGACGGCAACCAATGAATGAATGGCGCTCCACTGTAGCCAACCTTCCATGTGAAGACGGCATCTAATGAATGAATGGTGCTCCACTGTAACCAACCTTCGATGTGAAGACGGCATATAATGAATGAATGGTGCTCCACTGCAACCAACCTTCGATGTGGAGACGGCAACCAATGAATGAATGGTGCTCCACTGTAACCAACCTTCGATGTGGAGACGGCACCTAATGAATGAATGGTGGTCCACTGTAACCAACCTTCGATGTGAAGACGGCATCTAATGAATGAATGGTGCTCCACTGTAACCAACCTTCGATGTGAAGACGGCATCTAATGAATGAATGGTGCTCCACTGTAAGAACCTTCGATATGAAGACGGCATCTAATGAATGAATGGTGCTCCACTGTAACCAACCTTCGATGTGAAGACGGCACCTAATGAATGAAAGGTGCTCAACTGTAACCAACCTTCGATGTGAAGACGGCATCTAATGAATGAATGGTGCTCCACTGTAACCAACCTTCGATGTGAAGACGGCACCTAATGAATGAATGGTGCTCCACTGTAACCAACCTTCGATGTGGAGACGGCACCTAATGAATGAATGGTGCTCCACTGTAACCAGCCTTCGATGTGAAGACGGCACCTAATGAATGAATGGTGCTCCACTGCAACCAATCTTCGATGTTGAGAGGGCACTCATTGAACGAATATCCAATCTACTTCTCCCCCAGCACATCCCCTCTCTCCCAATTAAATTGTTTGCTTTAATTTCCTTGAAATGACTTTTTGAATTTACGGTTAGAATTGTTTTAAAAAGCATGTTTTTATTGTGAATTTTAATCACGTTCGTGAACAGAAAAGCACTGTTGTGATTAAGGTCTCTCCTTGCCAAGCTGTTAATCTTCGCTAAACACGGGCTTTCCATTGTGTCCGTCTCGCTTGAACAGAGAGGCTGGCAAGTCGCAGGAATACTAGAAAACATAACATCGATTCTAGCGTCTAGACGAGGTCACTGTAAAGGGTTTTCCCCATCTCCGTGTCGCTTCACTGCTTATTTGTCAGGTTTATACACATTCTCTCTCTCTCTCTCTTTCTCTCTCTTTCTCTCTCTCTCACTCTTTCTCTCTTCCTCTCTCTCTCTTTCTCTCTCTCTATATATCTGTCTCTTTTTCTCTTTCTTTTTCTCTCTCTTTCTCTCTCTCTCTCTTCCTCTTTCTCTCTCTCTCTTTCTCTCTCTCTTTCTCACTCTCTTTCTCACTCTCTTTCTCACTCTCTTTCTCAACCTCTCACTCTCTTTCTCAACCTCTCACTCTCTTTCTCACTCTCTTTCTCACTCTCTTTCTCAACCTCTCACTCCCTTTCTCACTCTCTTTCTCACTCTCTTTCTCATTCTCTTTCTCAACCTCTCACTCCCTTTCTCACTCTCTTTCTCACTCTCTTTCTCACTCTCTTTCTCACTCTCTTTCTCACTCTCTTTCTCAACCTCTCACTCTCTTTCTCACTCTCTTTCTCACTCTCTTTCTCAACCTCTCACTCTCTTTCTCACTCTCTTTCTCACTCTCTTTCTCAACCTCTCACTCTCTTTCTCACTCTCTTTCTCACTCTCTTTCTCACTCTCTTTCTCACTCTCTTTCTCACTCTCTTTCTCAACCTCTCACTCCCTTTCTCACTCTCTTTCTCACTCTCTTTCTCACTCTCTTTCTCAACCTCTCACTCCCTTTCTCACTCTCTTTCTCACTCTCTTTCTCACTCTCTTTCTCAACCTCTCACTCCCTTTCTCACTCTCTTTCTCAACCTCTCACTCCCTTTCTCACTCTCTTTCTCACTCTCTTTCTCAACCTCTCACTCCCTTTCTCACTCTCTTTCTCACTCTCTTTCTCAACCTCTCACTCCCTTTCTCACTCTCTTTCTCACTCTCTTTCTCAACCTCTCACTCCCTTTCTCACTCTCTTTCTCAAACTATCACTCACTTTCTCACTCTCTTTCTCAACCTCTCACTCTCTTTCACTTTCTCATTCTCTTTCTTAACCTCTCACGTCCTTTCTCACTCTCTTTCTCTTTTCATTCTTTTTCTCAACCTCTCATTCTCTTTCTCAACTTCTCATTCTCTTTCTCAACCTCTCATTCACTTTCTCAACCTCTCATTCTCTTTCTCGCTCCCTTTTTCATTCTCTTTCTCAACCTATCATTCTGTTTCTCAACCTCTCATTCTCTTTCTCAACTTCTCATTCTCTTTCTCTGACACTTTCTCACTCTCCTTCTCACTTTCACTATTCTCTCTCTCTCTCACTTTCTCTTTCTTATTCATTCTTACTCTCTTTCTTACTCTCTTCATCACTCTCACTCTCTTTATCACACTCACTCTCTCTCACTATTTCCCACTCTCTCTTTTTCTCCCTCTTTCTCTATTTCTAACTCTCCTTCTCACTTTCTTCCTTTCTCTCTCATTCAACAGATTATTGTATACTTTCTTCTTCCTTTCTTCCATTCACCCGACGACTACTCGACAAATGAACAATCATCTTTGTTATCCGCACTTGCTTGCTTGCGTTCCCCCGATGACTAAAGGAGTGTACCTCGTCATCATCCGCCCTTAAAAGGACGTTAAGTAGGCGTGTCTGCGTTGTGTTGCGGTTTACAGAACAACTGTGATATTTGCGCCTTTCGGCCCAACACATCCGACTTCAGCATGTTATCCGCACTTGAAAGAATGTTAAGTAAACGTAAATGTCTCCTTTTGTGTTTTACAACAAAACTGATAATGTCCGCCTTTTGGCCAAACACAATGAGCTCTACTTCAACATGGCGTTTTTGAGTAACGAACAGATTATCCTTCTCAGTCACTACTCATTTGGTCAGATTGTTTAGTCTTGCTTGCTTGCGTTCGCCCGATGACTAAAGAAGTGCACCTCCTCATCATCCGCCCTTAAAAGGACGTTAAGTGGGCGTGTCTGCGTTGTGTTGGGGTTTGCAGTATAACTGTGATATTTGTGCCTATCGACCAAACACATCCGACTTCAGCATGACATTTTTTAGTTCCGGGTTGTCTTCCCTCTTCGATCCCTACTCGTTTGGCCAGACTAGACAGGTTAGTCTGTTACTGGAGGCACCACGGAGAGGTGGAGCAGAATCTGGATGGTTCTGGTTCACCGATCTTGGCCATCATCTGTGGGTAGCTGACAACTTCCAGCTCCGCTGCTGGGGGGTGCGCCTTCGTCTCCATTGTTTAGTCTGCTTCTATATTCACGGCCATCAAGAGATATAGTGGGATCGTGATAGTTCTTGGTTCACCAATCCTACCACGAGCAGTCAGCTATGAGTCGCTCATTGCTCTCAGCCCTGGTGCTGACTTGCACCCTCGCCCAGATTGTGCACATTCAAAATATCAGAGAGCAGAGCTTATACGTGCATTCTTGTTGTAGAAATAATCAGGACAAGAATATAGGACCGAGGAATTCTTTTATGAAAAGAAAATAAAAAGAACAGAGGCATTTGTGAGCCTCTTCAAAGCAGCGGTTACTGAATTTAAATGTTTTGTGTATTAATTTTTTTACACGTATTGCAGAATGAAAAGTTTTGATCCAGTTTAGTTTAGTTTAGTTTAATTTAGTTTAGTTTAGTTTAGTTTAGTTTAGTTTAGTTTAGTTTAGTTTAGTTTAGTTCAGTTTTAGTTAGTTTAGTTTAGTTGTGGATAATTAGTTCAGTTTAGTTTTGTATAGTTTAATTTACTTTGGTATATCTAATTTAGTTTAGTTTAATCTAGTTAGTTTAATTGAGTGTGATATCGTTAGTTTAGTTTAGTTTAGCTTAGTTTAGTTTAGTTTAGCTTAGTTTAGTATAGTTAGATGTATTTTAGTATAGTTTAGTCTAGTTAGTTTAGTTTAGTGTGGTATCGTTTGGTTTAGTTTAGTCGATGGATTAAACTCATTGAACATCAAACAAGTCCATAAGTGCACATATCACATCCCCTGGCAATGCCACAATGCTGAACGACTGAGATATACCCCTGCCCCCGCTGCAGTTCTCATGAATCTAGACAACATCTTAACTCAAAGGTCCCACAGTTGTACCCATTGACTGCAGATTAGCTACGAGCATCATCGGAATCTTCATCTCGCCAAAACTCCTTATTTTAGATCTTTAGAGATGTACGATCTATTCATCGTCACACATTCCACGATGACGTACTACGCACAACGTATGTCAACAGTGGATGCACCTATTACGTTTCATTCGCTGAAAGGACGGCGAACAAGGAAAACGATTTGTGATTAAACTATTGAACTAGTATTTTCAAACTGAAAAGATGACTCAAACAATTGCAAAACGGACATTAAAAAGATGTATTTAAAATTTAAATTTTGATCATCATGTGCCAGTAAGTTGGCGTAGGTGATCATGTCCCTCCACAATCTTCTATATACAGTGCATCGTATCAGTTCTGTTGTTGACTGTTTTCAATGCCATGACACCAAGCTATCAAGTATTTTCTCTCTTTCCTTTTATTTTGCCAGTTGTAACCAAGTATTCCAACTTTCCTCTTCTCATGACGTGTCTGCAAAATGTTGATTGCTTCTTTCTGATGTTTTTTTAAGAGCTCCCTTTTTGCTGTTATCCTCTTTGAGAACTTCCTCATCGGTCTTTTTAGCTGTCCAGGGAACTTTTTGATAATAAAACAAATAATATGAAAGTGATATTTAAGACAGGAATGTGATGGGAGGAAGACGCCCACTAGCATCTACCATTGAAAGGAATCAGAGATTCAGAGCTGTCTGCACGCATCAGAACTGACAAACAACATAGATGACTCTGATCCAACTCCACCTCTCTGCGGTGCTCCTTGAACACACAAAGCAGTCTAACCAAACGAGGAGTGTACGAAGAGGAAAGGCAACCCGGTATCCTAAAATGCCATGTGGAAGACGGATGTATCGAGCTAAAATAGGCGTTATCGTTACTTACCGTTAACTAGCCACATGATGCATCTACGCTTACTTTGCGCCATTTTAAGGGCGGACGATGAAGAAGAGTTGTCGTCCGGTAAACGCAGAAGAAGGAGTTTGTTTCTTTTTTAAAGTTTATTTTCCTAAAATGTTCTTTCTGTCAGCAAATGTTATGTCTCTGTCAAAAATGTGACAATATCACGGAAAATCCAGACATAAAAAATGAATCGCTTCACCAAGATTAAGCGACTGGAAAGGACAGTAGCAGGAAACAGCACGAGAGGGAAACGTTTATACTCTACTTCACAGCAACCACTTAGCGCGAAAGCTTACATCCGGGCCGTTTGGCAATGTCTGGCACGTTAATAAATGTTGACGAACCCACCTTTGTGGGAAACCTACAGGGCTGACTGCCTTGCCCATTCACACAACAAATGTGCACAAATACAGCTCAGTGGGTCAGAAAACTTGCAGAATCCAACGGAAGGATTTCAATAAACGCATTGAATTTCAAGCAGTCACACAGAAAATGTGCAGAATTCAAAGTAATCATTCATAGAATGAATACCTATACGAAGAGTATTTTTTCTCTGTTTATTGTAGACATGACCGTCCTTCAAGTTTTTTGTGTGAAAATTCAAGATCTTTTTCTTCCTCTTTCCTTCATCATGTTTCTTTCAGCGTCAAGGCGAGATATAATTCTCTTCTATTGACTTTGTCCTGCTGTTATTTTTCCTTGTATTTTTTTAAATATTCCATCATTCCATATTTGTTTGTGGTCGGCCTCTGTTTCTGGTGTTCTCGACATGTTTATTGAAAGCTCGTTGTGTTTTGGTATTTCTGTCTTACCACGTGGCCAAACAATTGTATCTGTTGTTTCTTTATTTATTTGTTGACTGGAGTTATTCTTAACTTTCTTCTCAGTTCTTCATTTCTGATCTTACCTCTCAGACTACAATATCAATCAGAAGACTAGAAGCTCCAAATCAGGATGCCTTTCTTAATATGAATAGGTGGGAACAAGCTATCATTATACGCCTCAGAGTGGGACACAATCGACTTCACAGTCACATGTATACAAAATTCAAGATCGGCACCTCAACTACATGTACACGTGGACAGACGCCCCAGACTGCTGAACACATACTTCAAGATTGCACTGAATATAGTAGACTGAGGACAATCATTTTGCCCATAGATACAACACTTACAGATACAACTATATAGGATACTGCAAGAAATACAAAAAACAGTAAAATTTATACAGGAAATGACCTTACAGATATAGACAATACTTCAGGCGAACGAATGATAGATAGAAGTCTCAGGATGTTTCCTGTCGTTCGTCTAATACATTTAATCCCAGTAGTGGTTAATTTTCTTATTGTTCTGAGTCTAGAGTCCAGGAATTGTATTGGTGGTTAGCACAGCGTTGAGATGAAGATTGTGCTGTACAGTGATATGTGTGAATGATAGATATAAGTCTCATGATGTTTCCTGTCGGTCGTCTAACACATTTAATCCCAGTAGTGGTTAATTTTCTTATTGTTCTGAGTCTAGAGTCCAGGAATTGTATTGGTGGTTAGCACAACGTTGAGATGAAGATTGTGCTGTACAGTGCCCGTTTTGTCGTTAGCGTTGTTTCCTTGTTGGACAATAGTGGTTACATTTGTCCGATGATTTTCCAAGCTTTGTTGCATCTTGAGTCTATTTCTGCAGCTTGCGAACTGTTGTTTGCCACTAGAGATTGATCTGGCTTTGGTAACTTCATTTGAAATATGTTTGTGAACATTTTTATTTTTCTCATTCCTGTCGTTGCTATGTTTCTTCTTCTTCTCTGTTCGCACAACGATTAGTCCACATATGAAATGACATTAACGGAGCTTAAATGCGTCGTTGTGTGACTTATAGCAATTTATAATTCTGATATTTTCGGCCTGAGATATCCGACTTTAAAATTACATTTTAGGATGTCAAGTTGCTTTTCACTCTTCTGTCCCTACTCGCTGGACCAGATTAGTTAATCTGTTTAGAGGCGGAACAATGGAGATCTTTGTCAGCTGTAGCTCACTTATCATGGCGTAGTCAGTCTGCTTTGAGTTGCTGTTTACTTTCAGTCCATCTGTGTTTGGTGTCTTGGACTCTGTGGAGTTTGATGTCCCCTACAATTCCTAGATCGTTGGTAACAAAATTAGTGAGTTAGTGGAGGCCGTGTTTGATATTGATGGATACTGATTAGTGAGTTAATGGAAGTTGTGTTTGATATTGATCGATACTGATTAGTGAGTTAATGGAAGTTGTGTTTGATAATGATCGATACTGATTAGTGAGTTAATGGAAGTTGTGTATGAAATTTATCGATACTGTTTAGCGACTTAATGGAGGCTGTGATTGATGTTGATCGATAACTGATAGGTCCACAAATCATTAGGTGGTTACAAGGATTTGTCTTTTGATTGAGTGAGACGGCACAGGTCTAATGTTTGTGTTATGCTTTTTCCTGATTGCTGTTTATGCACAACAGCTTTATTTCTCTATTTTTCTAAGTCACAGGGGACTGAATTCTGCGTGAAAATCACATTTTCCTATTTATTAATATCCCACCCCAAACACATTAAACATCTTAAACAGGAGGCGAAGGCGCGCCTCACAGCAGCTGAGCTGGAAGTTGTCAGCGACCCAGAGCTGATGGCTTGCGCCCGGATTAGTGAACCAGAACCATCCAGACCTTGCTCCACCTCTCCGTGGTGCCTCTAGTAACAGACTAACCTGTCTAGTCTGGCCAAGCGAGTAGGGATCGAAGAGGGAAGACAACCCGGTAATGAAATATGTTATGCTGAAGTCGGATCTGTTGGGCCGAAAGGCGCAAATATCACAGTTATACTGCAAACCACAACACAACGAAGACACGCTCACTTAACGTCCTTTTAAGGGCGGATGATGAAGAGATATACTCCTTTAGTCAGCGGGTGAACGCAAGCAAGTAAGCAAACTATATAACAACCACTTCAACAGAATTAAGTGAAATTATAACAACTCAAGAGTTGCCTTAAGTCTTTACTTCAGATTTAATAACAGTTGGGATAACTCCGTGTACGTGTGAGCTCCTATATTTCAAAGCTGAAAATGCTCTTGATATCCTCTGGAGGTGCGAGTTTTTAGTAATAAAATCATTAATATTTTAAAATGCCGAGCTTTATAGCGAGTGAAACCACATGTACGAATATACATACACACACACATAACATACACACAAAGATGAGACGGATGAGCTATCTAAAAAAAAAAGTACTTCTTTTTTGCTTTAGCAAAAGCGAAAGTTGACTACTCCAAACCCACAAATTAAATTTATCCTTAATGCACGCTTCAATAGAAGGGACAGAGACCAAAGGTCATTCACTCCTACATGAACAGGTTCTGATACACTAGTGCAACTAACCAGGTGCCCGGCCGGAAACTTTCCATTAAATTCTGTTCGTGGCCACTCACGGATGTCGTTTACAAAATTTAATTTCATTTTCCACTTCTCCTTCTTCTTGATTTTTTTTTCTACTTCGTCGTCATCTTCTTCTCTTTATTCCATATCACTGTGGGTTTTTGGGAGCCGCGTTAGCTCAGTGGTTAGTGAACTGGACTACAAAGGACAAGAGGTAGGGTTCGATCCCAACCAACGGCGTACGGGTTCACCCAGCCTTATATTGGTACCGGACTTTTTCTGGGAAAGTAAAGCGGCACGGGCGTAATACCGACCACATTACCCCAACAATCATGTGCTGAAGGTCTGTCAAATGTATGGTCACTAACACCATATTCCCTATACGCCACTTGGCGTGGCGGGGACTCTTCACATTTTTTTTACTGTGGGTTTTTGGTACACCAAAAAGGTCGATGGTCTTTTCCCACCTTTTTTTATTTATATTACTACCAAGATATATATATATATAGTGGTCTACCCTGTCCAATGTCTGGCGATTGAGATATATTAACCTCTAGGGTATCAGTATTTTCCATTATTTTTGTTTTATCCTTGTTGATTTCAAGTCCTATTTTTTCCTGCCATGGATGATAAGGTATCTGTGATATTGTGCATCGTGTTGATTTTGTCACATAGGAGCACTATATCATCTGTAAAATCTAGATCTTCCAAGTAATTCTTATTGTACCATTTAATACCATTATTGCCTTTGCAATATTTACTTATTATGTAATCAAAGATAACTCCAAATAGCAATGGTGATAGTATACATCTCTGTTTGACTTATGTTTCAATTTGAAACCAATCACTCCATTCCCTGCTCTATACGAACTGCGCAAGTGTAGCCGTCATATACGTCTTTTATAATGTTGGTAATCTTTGGTGGTTTCCCATAATGCTTCAAGATACATAGATTGTCCTTGTGTAATATCCTGAAAATCTTAAAACTGCAGGACTGCATCACTCAAAATACCCTAGGAATTACAAATATGGCCCACAGAAGCAATACTACATGACAAGCTATGGGAAACAGGTTGTGACCTCAGTCTTGTTCGTGATCCACGCTATTCTAAATGTCTGAGTGTCTAAATGTCTCATCATCATCGAGTGATATCTCCGCAACGAATGTTGGCTACCTTGAAGCGCCATTCTACTCTGTCTCTTGCTTTGATGGTGCAGGCTGTTATAGACTGGTTTGTCCATATTTTAATGTTACTCGCCAATGTTAGTCTTGGTCTGCCTCTGCTTCGTTTACCTTGTATTTTCCGCCCCAGGATTACTTTTAGTAGGCTGTTGTGTCTTTTAACATGACCCAAAAATCGCATTTGTCGTGTTTGAATTGTGTTTAGTAGTTCTCTTTTCATTTTTAGTTGTTTTAAGACTTCATCGTTTGTTTTCTTTTCCTTTCATCCAATTCTACCTATATATCCTATATATCCACATTTCGAATGCTTCAATTCACTGTTCTGTTTTCTTGTCTAATGTTCATGTTTCTGCACCATATAGGAATGTTGAGAAGACATAACATTTTGCAATTCTTAGTTTTAGCCCTGGTGTTATTTGTTTTGATGTTAGTATGTTCTTCATGACATTAAAATTACTTTTTGCCATTCCTATTCTTTTGTTTATTTCAGTTGTACATTTTCCTTCACTGGTTATAGTATGTCCAAGGTAGTTGTAGTTCTGAACTGTCTCCAGGTCTATTCCTTCAAATTTGATATTCACTTGTGGGTTGTGAGTATTTATATATATATATATATTATTTATTTATATATATGATTATATATTTTTATATGATCGTGGTTTTAGTCTTTTTGATATTCATATCTAGTCCATATTTTTTGCTTGTCATGTTTATTTCATTAAGTAATTGTTGTAGATCGTTAGGATTTTCTGCTAAATGTCTAAATATCTAAATGTCTGAATGTCTGAATGTCTGAATGTCTAAATATCTAAATGTCTAAATATCTAAATGTCTGAATGCCTGAGTTTCTGAATCTCTAAATGTCTAAAATGTCTGAATGTCTAAATGTCAGTTAGCCGTCGGATTATCCCCGTCGCTCATCAAGAACAGACCGTACGATTAAATGACTGTTAACTATCTTGACGTCACATATTAACATTCTTAGTGCATATCGAGGGAGGAGGGAGGGGGGAGGGGTCGCTCACGTCAGGACCAGAGAAATAAAGCCCTGTTAGTCATAGAAGTCGCTACAACGTTTGAGAATCAGGACTTTTATTTCCCCACTAATAGAAAAAAAAAATCCGTTCTGTAATGACTGTTAACGAGGCTTCATTTTTGGATATAGTCAGTTCAATATGTCAAAACTGTTGGTCCCGAGTTAGATAAGTTAATCATTGCCTTCAGCCCTGTGATCGCATACAATCTTCTATTTTCACAATTAAAAAGTTTCTTTGGGAGACTTTGATTATTCTTCCACGTCCCTTCGTCGATCACTAGTCTGAATATGCCTGCTCTTAAGAGGGCGCTAAGCGGGCGTAGATGCGCCGTGTTGTCCTCTACAGCAAATTATGTTATTTGCGTTCTTCGGCAAGTCAAATCTCATTGCTTCTCGATGATAACAAACGTATGCCTTTCTCATAGTTGTTTATTCTCATCTCAAAATGGCATATTAGTTCAAATCCTTGAAACTTAACAGCATTTCTGAATGTAGAGGTTCTAGGTCTTGTACATTCCTCTCACTATTAAAATTGATATTTTAATGAAGTGGTTCATATTTGTGACAACGCACATCAAAATGTAACATTTGTAGCCAACAATTATGTATAAATGATTCATATTTGAGTAAGTAATTATTTAAATAAAACATAAACGATTGGCAAATCATAGGGCGATGAGTTCTTCTTCTTTCTTCTTTTTTTTTCTTCTTTTCTTCTTTTTCTTCTTCTTTTCTTCTTCTACTTCTACTTCTACTTTTCTTCTTCTTCTTTTTCTCTTTACTTCTACTTCTTCTTCTTTTTCTTCTTCTACTTCTACTTCTACTTCTACTTCTTCTTCTTCTTTTTCTTCTTCTACTTCTACTTCTACTTCTACTTCTCCTTCTTCTTTTTCTCTTTACTTCTTCTTCTTCTTCTTTTTCTTCTTCTACTTCTACTTCTACTTCTCCTTCTTCTTTTTCTCTTTACTTCTTCTTCTTCTTCTTTTTCTTCTTCTACTTCTACTTCTCCTTCTTCTTTTTCTCTTTACTTCTTCTTCTTCTTCTTTTTCTTATTCTACTTCTACTTCTACTTCTACTTCTCCTTCTTCTTTTTCTCTTTACTTCTTCTTCTTCTGCTTCTTCTTCTTTTTTTTCCTCTTCTTCGTCTTCTTCTTCTGCCTCTTCTTCTTTTTTTCCTCTTCTTCGTCTTCTTCTTCTGCTTCTTCTTCTTTTTTTCCTCTTCTTCGTCTTCTTCTTCTGCCTCTTCTTCTTTTTTCTTCTTCCTCTTCTCCTTCTTCTTCTTCGTCTTCTTCTTCTGCCTCTTCTTCTTTTTTCTTCTTCCTCTTCTCCTTCTTCCTCTTCGTCTTCTCCTTCTTCTTCTTCGTCTTCTTCTTCTCCTTCCTCTTTTCGTCTTCTTCTTCCTCCTCTACTTTTACCTCTTCTTCTTTTTTCCTTTTTTCTTCTGCAATCATGGCTCATTCAAACGAGGACTCCGGACTCTCTTATGAAGGCAGCTGTCTGTTTCAGTGATTCGGTTGTCCCGTATAGTTTCTCTTCCAGGGAGGTGGGTGTGGGCCACATTGTCCTTCTCAGGTCAGTGTACTGGGGGCAATCCTGTAGATTAATTTCAATTTTAAACCACAGAAATGATTTTTTTCTGTAATTTTAAAACGCAGCTTCTTTTAACTACATTCATTTGTAGAGGAAGCATGTGCTTTTTTTCCCCTTGGAAAGACACAATCGATGAAATTAACTATAGTACTAATGACAAACAATTGTGAACTTCATAAACGCAAAGATTTAGTCCTGTTTTTTGTTTATAATTTTAATTTATTCACCACGTACATTATTCTCCCTATCGCCACCTTTACTGCAGCTCTCTGTGATCTAGAGGTAAGAAATCGGTCTCTGGACAAGGCGTTCTACTTGGAATTTGTGATATAACGAACCAATGCTGACCAACCCACCAGGGGTTCACTTCAGTTTACAAGGTGTAGGAATTGTTCACTCCGAATCCGTGGTTTTTTCGTTGCTTTACCTTTCCCCGGTTTGTGATAATAGCACCCAAAAATAAATGAAGAAAAGGAGGACCGTGTTCACTCTGCACACGTTAAATATTCCTTGGCAGTTGGAAATCGCAAAGAGTAGGCCAAAAAATAGCCGCTCGTCGGGGCAAGTGATAGAACAAATATACCACGAAACACCAAAACTGTCGATAATTTAAAAAATTTAGAGTGTAGGAGAGTATTTGCCTGTATGGCGAGGGACACAAGGCGGTCTGTATATCGAGAGACAGCTGCCTGTATGGCGAGAAACACACGGTCGCCTTTATGACGAGGGACTCACGGCTGCCTGTATGACGAGTGACACAAAGCTGCCTGTATGACGAGACACACACGGCTACCTTTATGACGAGCAACACTGCTGCCTGTATGACGAGACACACACGACTTCCTTTATGACAAGAGACACACTGCTGCTTGTATGACGAGACAAACACGGCTACCTTTATGACGAGCAACACTGCTGCCTGTATGACGAGAGACACACTGCTGCCTGTATGACGAGACACACACTGCTGCTTGTATGACGAGAGACACACTGCTGCCTGCATGACGAGAGACACACAGCTGCTTGTATGACGAGAGACACACTGCTGCCTGTATGACGAGAGACACACAGCTGCTTGTATGACGAGACACACACTGCTGCCTGTATGACGAGGGACACACGGCTGCCTGTAGAAAGAGGGACACACGGCTATCTGTAGAAAGAGGGACATACGGCTGTCTGTAGAAAGAGGGACACACGGCTGTCTGTAGAAAGAGGGCCATACGGCTGTTTGTAGAAAGAGGGACACACGGCTGCCTGTAGAAAGAGGGACACACGGCTGTCTGTAGAAAGAGGGACATACGGCTGTCTGTAGAAAGAGGGACACACGGCTGTCTGTATAAAGAGGGACATACGGCTACCTTTATGACGAGGGACACACGGCTGCCTGTAGAAAGAGGGACACACGGCTGCCTGTAGAAAGAGGGACATACGGCTGTCTGTAGAAAGAGGGACACACGGCTGTCTGTAGAATGAGGGACATACGGCTGCCTGTAGAAAGAGGGACACACGGCTGCCTGTAGAAAGAGGGACACACGGCTGCCTGTAGAAAGAGGGACATACGGCTGTCTGTAGAAAGAGGGACACACGGCTGTCTGTAGAATGAGGGACATACGGCTGCCTGTAGAAAGAGGGACACACGGCTGCCTGTAGAAAGAGGGACACACGGCTGCCTGTAGAAAGAGGGACATACGGCTGTCTGTAGAATGAGTGACATACGGCTGCCTGTATGACGAACTACACGGGGCTGGCGGTATGACGAGAGACACACGGCTGCCTGTAGAAAGAGGGACATACGGCTGTCTGTAGAATGAGTGACATACGGCTGCCTGTATGACGAGAGACACACGGCTACCGCTGTGAAACTATGATAAAAGTGACATTTATGCAAAATTCAGTTATAGAAATATGCAGCTGGTGCCGGCTAACAAACAACAACTGCATCTTTACGTTTACATTCTGTTTTTATAAATTGCCTGCTTCCTCTCATGTCTTTCCTTCCTTCTCGATTCCTCCTTGCTTGTCCAGGGTAGTCAGTCTGTTTCTATTTCCACAAAAAGGGTGGAAGGTTCATTAGTATCTTGATCAGCTATTGGTCGGTGATTCAGCCGCAAGCAATCAGCTAAGAGTCACTGACCCCTTTCAACCCAGAGGCTGTTACCTGACATGGTCGTGTTCGATGACTCTTAGAGCGTATCACATTTCCAGCCCATCTCAACTGAAAGAATAAAATAAAAAATCATGGTTGGTATTCTTGTCACGCTGGAACTAACATATACATCCCGTGTTTGGTCTTTTATAACGCCTTTCTGAGCAATACAAATATGTCATTAAAAAAAAAAAGAGGTGTCTATCATACCCAGCGGAAACCCAAAACGTACCGGATAGTCACGAACACCAACATCCCCGACAACTCGCCTACAGGATGGATTACCCCCTCCTGGCGATACGCCAATGTTTGGAGAGCCAACAAATTCATCATCCCAGCATCTTCCACTGGAGGTCATGACCTTTTTGACCCTCAGAATAAAAGCGCACGAGCACAAATATGGGAACGGAAGTGTCTAAGTCCTGTTGTTGACAAAACAAACGATCCATGTTTTCTTAGGTGTATCCCTTTTAATCAGGATGTCATTTGCCTGATTGTGTTCCCCCCTTTTTTTTTGTCTTTTAAAACATTCGCTTTTTTGTACAGACAATCTTTTGTTGTAACTGTTTTTATTAACTGACCCATATCATCTATTGGCTATTAACAATCATCTGCATAATTCACGACATTTTGGAGAGAACGTGGTGCTATCAAAACACACAAGGCATTTACATAAAGGGACGAGGTAGAAAACTCTAGACAGACAGAATAAAATGGAGTGATATCAGAGAAGCCAAAATGGCATTTTAAAAAATTCTCAAAGAGGCCAACACAGATAGAGAGCTCATAAAACATCAGAAAGTAACAATCCACGTTTTTCGAGCACATCACGAGAAGAGGGAAGTTGAAATACTTTTATACAACTGGTAAAATACAAGGAAAGGGAGGTCGCGGACGACAAAGAGTGAAGATAAGTTATTGTCATAGAACGGTAAAAAGTCAACAATAAAATTGATACAGAGCCGGATAATTATCGCAGAAAAAATAGCACTGAAAATTCGAGTGAAAAAATGTCGGGGGTAAAATTCATCGCAGGAATTTATAATTGTAGGAATTACAAAACAGGAAGTGGCAAATAGAGCGTATGTAGGACTTCTACCCACAATTCAAACGTTATTATAATGCAAAATAGCTTATCTGCAGCTTATTACGTTGTTTATCCTCTGAAACGATTAGGGTACCAAAAAAAAGCAGAGTTAATGTTATGGCGTTTGTTAGGACTACCGCCAACAAGTCAAACATATTTATCATACACTCATCATCATCATGTACCCTGCCGGTTGGCGTAGGCGATCATCTCCCTCCACAATCTTCTATCTACAGTGCATCGTATCAGTTCTGTTGTTGACTGTTTTCCATGCCATGACACCAAGCTATCCAGTATTTTCTCTCTTTGTCGTCCGCGATCTCTCTTTCCTTTTATTTTGCCAGTTGTAACCAAGTATTCCAACTTTCCTCTTCTCATGATGTGCCCGAAAAATGTTGATTGCTTCTTTCTGATGTTTTTTTAAGAGCTCCCTTTTTGTGTTGGCCCCTTTGAGAACTTCTTCATTGGTCTTTTTATCTGTCCAGGGAACTTTCAACATTCTTCTGAGAAATCCCATCTCTGTGGCCTCTAATCGTTGTAAATAGAAGGTTGTGATTTGTCATGATTATTCCAGGCAATTTAAGAAGGTAGTTTGCCATTCCTTTCCTTTTTGGCAGTGACTGTACTAGTCGGAGATCGCAGCCATTGTCTCTATACATGAGATCCTCTGCCTGCCATCGCGGTGTGGGGACCATAATCCAGCACTACTTGTCGGCTGCTCCCAGAACACCATCCATCACCTGCTCCAATGGCTTCACATAACCCTGATAGGGGGGCTAAACGGGAGCTCCACCTTGCCCAGGGGTGTCCCGAAGACTAGCGGAGCAAGGGAGACGTCTTACTCCTCCTTTGGTAGGGCAGAACTCTACCCCGCTAACCTATACCATACACTACTTTCTTGTTAAGTATTCTTCTGCAGTTTATTACTGAAGTTTTTCTCAGAAACGATTAGAGCCCAGATTAAACAGCATTGTCTTTCTGCGTTCGCCAGCTTTTACCCCTTACGAAGTCCCTGGAGGCTAGGAACTGAATTCTGCGTGTTAATCCGTATTTCCCTGTCAGCCGTCTGCACAGGGGTCCCTCGCTGCACAGGCAGATAACTCCATCAACTGAGGTACTCATATTTTTCTCCGTCCATGAGTAATTGACGCTTTAAGCTGGGCTGAGACTAGGGGTGGTTGCCGCAGAGAGAAATGTCATCATCATCACCATCGAGTGCCGTCTCCGCAACGAAGGTTGACCAACATGGATCGCCATTCCACTCTGTTTCTTGCTTAGATGGTACAGGTTGTCATAGATTGATTTCTCCATCTTTTGATGTTGCTCGTCCATGTTAGTCTTGGTCTGCCTCTGCCTCTTATACCTTGTATTTTCCCTTCCAATATTACTTTTAGTAGGCTGCTGTGTCTTTTAACGTGCCAGGGAGATCATAAAATGTTTATTATTGCTGCTGTGTCTTTTAACGTGCCAGGGAGATCATAAAATGTTTATTATTGCTGTTGTGTCTTTTAACGTGCCAGGGAGATCATAAAACGTTCATTATTGCTGCTGTGTCTTTTAACGTGCCAGGGAGATCATAAAACGTTCATTATTTCTGCTGTGTCTTTTAACGTGCCAAGGAGATCATAAAATGTTTATTATTGCTGCTGTGTCTTTTAACGTGCCAGTGAGATCATAAAATGTTTATTATTGCTGCTGTGTCTTTTAACGTGCCAGGGAGATCATGAAACGTTCATTATTGCTGCTGTGTCTTTTAACGTGCCAGGGAGATCATAAAACGTTCATTATTGCTGCTGTGACTTTTAACGTGCCAGGGAGATCATAAAACGTTCATTATTGCTGCTGTGACTTTTAACGTGCCAGGGAGATCATAAAACGTTCATTATTGCTGCTGTGTAAAGCGGTGAGGCCAAATTGAGAGATACAACGACTTGTTAAAAGCTACACCATTGGTTCCCAACGTGTGTGTCGGGGCTCCCAAGGGCGTCACCAAATGTTGGCAGGGTCGTCGTGCCAAGGATATGGTCTTGTGTCTACTCACTGGTTTGACATAATAAAATGTCAACATGAACAATGTATATATATATATCTTTTGGGTAAATAAACAAGTTTCTGTAAAAATATATAAAAAATATGCACGGAAAGTTTGAAGCAGATTAAAATGAAAAACATAGAAAGAGTTCAAGAATATAACTATCTTGGACATATTATAATAAATGATGGAAAATGTAAAACAGAAATTAACAAAATAATAGCAATGGTAAAAATCAATTTTAACAAATTGGAAAAGAGCTGATATCAAAGCAAATAACACCTGAACTAAAACTACGAACAGCAAAATGCTATATTTACTCAACATTCCTGTATGGTGCATAAACATGGACATTAAATAAGAAAACAACGCAGAATATTGAAGCCTTTAAAATGTGGATCTGTAGGAAAATGGGGAAAATTGGGTAGAAGGGACAAAAGGCAAACAACAATGTTCTGAAACAGTCGAGAATGAAAATGAAAACAACTTAACACAATTCGAAAAAGAAAGCTGATTTTTTTTTTGAACATGGGAAGAGACATAAAAAGTAAGTAAAGAGCCTGTCACGCCAAGTGGCGTATAGGTAATATGGTGTTAGTGACCATAAATTTTACAGACCTTCGGCACATGATTTTTGGGGTAATGTGGTCGGTTTTACGCCCGTGCCGCTTTACTTTCCCAGAAAAAAATCCGGTACCCATTTAAAGCTGGGTGAGTCCAGAAGCCGTTGTATGGGATCGAACCCTACCTCTTGTCCTTTGTAGTCCAGTTCACTAACTACTGAGCTATCGCGGCTCCCTTGTGAAGAGACATAATACCCTTCTGGAGTCAGCTTGGAAGAGAAGGTTAAAGGTAGGCGATGAAGGGGCAGACTAAGACTAAACTGGAATGGTAACATCAAAATATGAACAGGTGAACCTATGACAACATGCGCCATCAAGACAAGAGATAGATTAAAATGGCGCCCCATGGTAGCCAACTTTCCAAGTGGAGACGGCACCAAATGATTGAATGAAACAAGTTTGTATCATCATCGGGTGCTATCTCCGCAACGAAGGTTGGCTACTATAGAGTGCCATTCTGCTCCGATAACATATGGATGTGAATCATTGACAATAGGACAACGGGCAAGAAATCACTGGAGTCTGTAGAAATGTGGTTTTGCAGAAGAATGTTGAGAATGCCATGGACAGTTAAGAAGAGTAATGAAAATGTTCTGAAAGTGGTCAAAGCAAAAAGAGAGCTAATTTCCAATATTAGGAAGAAACAATCATCATTTTGTGGCCATGTAATGAGAAGAGAACAACTGGAATATATTGTTACAACTGGAAAAATAGAGAGACGAAGAGATAGAGGGAAGCAAAGAGAAAAAATAACAGACAGCTTAAGAGAATGGCTTGGCAGAAGGTCAAGAACAGAAATGATAAATAACTGTCGAGATCGAAAGTTGTGGAGAGACATGATCACCTACGCCATCAGGTCTGGTACTTGATGATGATGATATTTTTCATGACATAAAATTACTTGTTGCCTTCCTATTCTTTTATTTATTTCAGTTTTACATTTTCCATCACAGGTTACAGTATGTCCAAGGTGGTAGCTGTAATTCTGAACTGTCTTCTGAACTATTCCTTCAACTTTGATATTCACTTGTAGGTTTTGAGTATTTAACTTTATATAGTAAAAAAAAAGTAAAGTACCCCCGTCACGCCAAGTGGCGTATAGGGAATATGGTGCTAGTGACCATATATTTTACAGACCTTCGGCACATGATTTTTGGGGTAATGTGGTCGGTATTACGCCCGTGCCGCTTTACTTTCCCTGAAAAAAATCAGGTACCAATTAAAGGCTGGGTGAACCCGCATAGAGTAGTGTTAATTCTGTCGTTATTTACCATTTTAATGATCCTATGAAGTGAATTAGAGTTTTCCTGACTAAAGTGATTGTAACTTCCATGAAGGCAGCCATTATGTGATCACCAAGTGCTTGCTATAGCAATAGAATATATAAAGAAACAACAGAGAAAATGGTTTGACCACGTGACAAGGCAGAGTGATCAAAACACAACACAAACGAGCCCGCAATAAACATTGCGAGAATAGCAGACACAAGGGTCGACCACGAAAACGATGAATCGATGGAATATTAGAAGCACTAGGAGACATAATAGTATCAGAGGCGAACAGAAGAGCTAAAGACCGCAGATTATATCTCGCCTCGACGCTGAAAGGTATATAAGTAAGGAAAGAAGAAGAAACATAACTGCTTGCTTTCTTGCGTTCGCCCGATGAATGAAGGAATACATCTCCTTATTATCCACACTTAAGAGGACTTTGAGCGCACGTATCTGCGTTGTGATGTGGTTTGCAGGAAAACTGTGGTATTTACGGCCTTTCGGCCCAACACATCCGACTTCAGGTTGTTATTTTTGAGTACCGGGTTGTCTTCCATCTTCGATCCCTCCCTACTCGCTTAGTCAGACTAGACAGGTTAGTCTGTTGCTGCAGGCACCACGGAGAGGTGGAGTAGGGTCTGGATGGTTCTGGTTCACCGATCCTGTCACAAGCCATCTGTGGATCGCTGACAACTTCCAGCTCTGCTGCTGGGAGGCGATCACCAAGTAAAGGAGCCGCCGGTGTCAACAGTTTTGGAACCCCTGAACAGCATTTACTGAAGCTTACATAGTTCGTCATTAAAAGTAATCAAATATGTCTTTAAAATAAAAATTAAAATAAAACAACAAAAAAAAAACCGTTCTGTGAACAGAGAGCGTAGATTACGTCCTATCCTTCTTTCTCCCTTTCAAATCCTAAATCAGAAAAGGAACATAAAAAAAATCTCCCCACGATTTTTTTATGAAAACAAGTCCCTCTTTCACCCACACGTAGCTCAAACACAAATTCAGCATTCCGCTCACACAATCAGACATGATATCTTGAGTATCAGTATCTCAATACCAGAGATATATTTCATAAAGCACTTTACAAACAGGCATGGACACCACCCAATCATTTCCCTTGCTTATGGCTTCATCTTCTACGATTTCCATTCAGCCTACGTCACTGTTTGCTGATCACGAGCTAATATTGGGACAATACAGCCACTGAATCCGCTTCTGTTGTTGGGGTGCTCAGTATAGTGGCTTTCATTACGGCTGCAGATTGGTGGTGTTAGGTGTGTAGTTTTGCTCAGTTTTGTTTGGATTAGTGGCTTTCATAGTGGGTGCAGCTGTATAATATGGGTCGTTAAAGTGGGTGATGATGTATCATTTGTGTTGGATGGTTATCGAGCGGGAGGGGTGGATATTGTTGACAGGGCGCAAGTAAGTGAAGGATTGAAGTGAATGTGAGAAGAGTGAAGCAGCGGATGGAGGAAACGGGGCGTGAAATTAGGGCGATAGGTGTTGGAGGAGTTATATGATGGTTAAGGGCGCACGGTTTTGGAGGATAGTAAAAATTGGTAAGGGCGCAAGGTGTGGAGGAGTTAAATAATGGGTAAGGGCGCAATGTGTTGGATGAAATACCTTATGGTTAAGGGCACACGGTTTTGGAGGATTGTAAAAATGGGTAAGGGCGCAAGGTGTGGAGGAGTTAAATAATGGGTAAGGGCGCAAGGTGTTGGAGGAGTTAAATAATGGGTAAGGGCGCAAGGTGTGGAGGAGTTAAATAATGGGTAAGGGCGCAAGGTGTGGAGGAGTTCAATAATGGGTAAGGGCGCAAGGTTTTGGAGGAGTTCATTAATGGGTAAGGGCGCAAGTTGTTGGAGGAGTTCAATAATGGGTAAGGGCGCAAGATGTTGGAGGAGTTCAATAATGGGTAAGGGCGCAAGGTGTTGGAGGAGTTCAATAATGGGTAAGGGCGCAAGGTGTTGGAGGAGTTCAATAATGGGTAAGGGCGCAAGGTGTGGAGGAGTTCTATAATGGGTAAGGGCGCAAGGTGTGGAGGAGTTCAATAATGGGTAAGGGCGCAAGGTGTTGGAGGAAATACCTTACGGTTAAGGGCACAAGGTGTTGGAGGTGCTTAATTATTGGTAAGGGTGCTAGGTGTTGGCGGTGTTAAATTATGGGTAAGGGCGTAAGGTGCTGGAGGAGATAAAGTACAGGTAAGGGCGCAAAGTGTTTGAGGTGTTAAATTATGGGTTAGGGCGCTAGGTGTTGAGGAGTTAAATGATGGGCAAGTGCGAAATCATCCAGAATTGGCACCTGGAATGTTCGTACCCTTAACGAACAGGGAAAAGCGGCACAAGTGGCAGCAGAAATGACCAACTACAAGATAGATATTCTGGGAATGTGTGAAACAAGATGGCTGGGAGCGGAGAGAATAAAATTGAATACAGGGGAGATGATTTTATCATCAGGACACCAGGAACCAGGAGCACAACATAGCGAAGGGGTAGCTGTAATGCTATCAAAGAATGCACAGAAGACACTAATAGAATGGGAGGCAGTGGGACCAAGACTGGTGAGAGCAACATTTAGAACAATCAAAAACAAAATAAAATTACACATTATACAATGCAATGCACCAACCAACGATAAAGATGACTCAGTTAAAGATGATTTTTATAAACAGCTACAATGCCAGATGGATGCAAGACGAGCCAAGGATATTATAATCTTGATGGGAGACCTAAATGCTAAGGTAGGATCAGACAACAGAGGCTTCGAAGAGATTATGGGAAAACATGGACTTGGAGATATAAACGAGAATGGAGAGATATTTGTGAATTTCTGCGCCCTTAATCAAATGAGCCTAGGAGGAACAATATTCCAACATAAAAGAATACACAAAGCTACATGGGTGTCACCAGATCATAGAACGGAAAATCAAATTGATCACATATGTATTAATAATAAGTTTAAGTCATCCTTACAGGATGTAAAAGTATATAGAGGGGCAGATATAGCTTCTGATCATCATCTTCTGTTAGCCAAACTTAAAATTAAATTAAAAAGGTATACTACAACGAATAAGGGCAGAAAGTATTTCAATGTAGGGTTTCTTAAAGAACAAGGAATTAAAGATAAATTTACAGTCACAATATCAAACAAATACCAAGTCCTCCAACAACTAGAAAATACAATAAATATAGAAGATCATTGGAAACAGGTAAAAAATATATGGAAAGAGACATGCGAAGAAACACTGGGGAAAAGAGAACGCCAGAATAAGGCATGGATGACAGCAGAGACCCTGGATAAAATTAAAGAAAGAAAGAACAAGAAAGCAGACATAAATAAAAGCAAAACAAGAAGTAATAAAGCCAAGACACAGGAAGCTTACACAGAGGTGAACAAAGAAGTGAGAAGATGCATTAAAAGGGATAAGAGGAAATATATAGATGAATTAGCTAAAGAGGCAGAAGAAGCAGCAAATAAAGGGAATATGAAAGAACTGTACAACAGCACAAAGAAATTAGGTGGAAAATACAAACAGATCAACGCCTTTATCAAAGATAAACTATTAAAAGATGGTAAAGCCACAGGACCAGATGAAATTCCTTCGGAAGCCATCAAAGCAGATATTATCACCTCTACCAAGATGTTACATAATCTATTGGATAAAATTTGGGAGAGGGAAGAAATACCTAAAGACTGGAGAGAAGGTTATATGATCAAACTACCAAAGAAAGGAAGTTTACAGGAGTGCACTAATTATAGGGGAATTATGCTACTATCAGTGCCAGGAAAAATATTAGGCAGAATCATTCTGGAGAGACTAAAAGAGGCTATAGAGAAACACTTGAGAGATGAACAAGCAGGTTTTAGGAAGAACAGATCATGTGCTGATCAAATAACTACTTTACGTATAATAGTTGAACAAAGTTTAGAACTAAAATCCCCACTTTATATTGGATTCATAGATTACGAAAAGGCATTTGATAGTTTAGACAGAAGAATGCTTTGGAAGTTGCTGAGTCATTATGGAATCCCCATAAAGTTTATTAACCTGATAAAAACAATGTATGCAGGAACAAAATGTAGTGTGGTGCATGAAGGACAGCTTACAGAAGCATTTGAAATAAGAACAGGAGTAAGGCAAGGATGCCTTCTGTCTCCATTTCTCTTTCTACTGGCCATAGATTGGATTATGAAAATAACTCAAAACAACAGATATGGGATCCAGTGGTCACTGACCAAACAACTTGATGATTTAGACTTTGCTGATGACATAGCTCTCCTATCACACAGCCACCAACAGATGCAAGATAAAATGAGTATATTAGATGAGAGATCACAACAGCTAGGACTAAAGATTAATAGAGATAAGACCAACATTATGAGAATTAATGCAGTTGGCAATAACCAAATAAAACTAGGAGAAATACCTCTACTAGACGTACAATCTTATATATATCTGGGCAGTAATATAGACAAAGAGGGAGGAACAGAAAACGATACCAAAATAAGGATATCAAAAGCAAGAGGAGCTTTCATTGCACTGGGAAACATATGGAAATCCAAAGAAATTAGGCTACAAAAATACAAATTTTCAACTCCAATGTTAAGTCGGTTCTATTATATGGCTGTGAAACATGGAGAATAACAAAATTGACAATCACGAAGGTACAGACTTTCATTAATGGATGCTTGCGCAGAATAAAGGGATGGAAATGGCAGGACAAAGTCACTAACGTGGAATTATGGAAATGTACCGGTCAAATACCAGTGGATAAAGAAATACAGCGAAGACGATGGCGATGGATAGGACACACACTACGGAAACCAACTGAGAGTATTACACAACAGGCCCTTTTTTGGAATCCCCAGGGGAAAAGACAAAGAGGAAGACCAAGGAATTCTTGGAGAAGACAGATTGAAGCAGAGATGAAGATGATGGGGAAGACATGGAATGATCTTAAAAGAATTGCAAAAAACAGAACGACTTGGAAAGTGTTTGTTGAAGACCTATGCTCCACTGGGAGCTAAAAGGTAGAAGATAGGAGTGAAAGAGGGAGCTAGGTGTTTCGGGGAGTGAAATAGGAAGCTAGTTGTTCCGGAAATGAAAGTGGGAGTTAGTATTATGGGAGTGAAAAAGGGAGCTGGTGCAAAGTAAATTGAACAGGGGTATAGCGGTGTGTGGAGTGTTGTTTGTGAGATTGCCGTCGTGGTGGATGCCTGCACAAAAACAGAAATTGAAAGAGAGAGACAGACAGAGAGAGAGACAGAGAGACAGAGAGAGACAGAGAGAGAGACAGAGAGACAGAGACAGAGAGAGACAGAGACAGAGACAGAGAGAGACAGAGAGAGACAGAGACAGAGAGAGACAGACAGAGAGAGACAGAGAGAGACACAGAGAGAGAGACAGAGAGAGAGACAGGGAGAGAGACAGAGAGAGACAGGGAGAGAGAGACAGAGAGAGACAGAGAGAGAGACAGAGAGAGAGACAGAGAGAGAGAGAGACAGAGAGAGTGACAGAGAGAGAGAGAAATTCTGAATCTGGAAGTGGAAGCACTGCACAGAAATATGGGATTAGAATAGTTGATACAGATGCTGTCAAATACCTCTGGGATTGATGCAATTTCATCTGTTGAATATCGCTTGCTGTTAACGGAATGAAGTTCTAATGCCATTGAGTGTTCTCTTGCGTTTGTTTAGTTTTATAGTTCTTTGTTGATAGTACTGACCTTTCGTTGTAACCGACTTAACACTTTATAGTGCAGTTATTGAGTTAGTCGCAGCCAGTCTAGAGAAATCATCATCATCAGGGACCTTGCCGGTTGGCGTAGGTGATCACATTTCTTCACATCTCTCCGCCCTTTATACATGTCATATTTTCAGTCGGTGATTTCTTAGTATGCCATATCGATAAGCAAATATTTCTTTTTACTTGGTTTTCCTCTGTTTCTCTTTCTATTCATTTTACTGTTGTTATATCATTCTCAATGGGTTCTTTTCCTATCACTTCTAATTAAGTAATTACTCTACCAAAGTATTAGCAGATATGAAAATGCTTTTATTCAAGATTATAATATTTTATAATCAAATATATTATAAGAATATTATAAGATTTTATATTAATGAAACAGTGGATGAAAATTAAACGTTTGTGCGTATATAAATCTATAATATTTTTAGACGGAACGTTTCCGGAACGCTTTCCATTAATATTTTAAGTTTATTATGCCCGAGATACACATTTTATAAATAAATTGACAACTATAACGAAATACAAAAAGTTGAAATAGATGATAAACTGACGTACATTGGTATCAGACTGAACTGGAGGGAACCAGTGGTGGGGAGTGTTGAATACTCCAAGGTATCTCTATCTATCTATTGTCCTTTCGAGCCGAAGACGGCACATAGGGCAGAACCACAATCTCAAAAACAGAAACCTTGCGTGCCAAAATGGCACATATTGCAGAGATCACTGCTTCTAAAATCTATGGCTCTGTTTTCATAACAATACTTTTTAAAATGATAGCTTGTCAAGCCATCGATCAATCTCCTTAGTCGCCTCTTACGACGTGCCTGGATGGTCACAGGACACTATTCTTTACTTCCCTCATAATGAGGCCCCGGTAACACACTCCAAGGTATGGTGACAGCTTTATAAGGAATGAACACAATACAATACTGATGTCTCGGCCTGTAGCCTTCTTCAGAATACAGGGACAACGGCAACAGATGATGAAGAACAATTATCTATAGCTACATGTTAGCTGAGGTTGTTTGATGTGCGACGGGGATAATCTGACGACTAACTGTGTGTCTATATGTTCGGAATTTGAGTCAACAACGATGGCCTAACATCATCAAGCGCTTTACATTTTTACAAAATATACGGCGATCATCATTTTCAAGAGGACATGAACTTCCGGTATATTGTGGATAGGAGGCGGGAACAATTGAAGGCTATGCATGAAAAGTGTTCCTTGTTGCAGTTTCCTCGTATTTCAAGTCCGGCTTGTTGCAGGAGCTACTGAGTTAAGTGCTCTGTGCACACTGTGAGCTGTGTGTCTCATCCGTTTTGTTCATGTTTCTATATTCCAATTGTTTACGATGAATGATGCTATCGTATGACAGGGAACAGTTGGCTGTGTTCACTTTCTGTGCGGTTTCGCCTTATGTATTTTTGGGTGTGCTGAGACTGCTACGATGGGGACTACAGTTACCTCTCTTTGTTTAAGAAATGAGATATTAATTTGGATGATTACGCTGGCACGGGCGGTTGAGCAATTATGGATTTTAATTCGTTTGCAGTGATACCGGGGCCTTCCATAACCAAATAACTAAATGTTAGATTATCAGGTGAATGGAGAGGTGGACAGAAAAGAAGAAAGTATGACGTTGAAATAAGAAAGGTGGCTACATGAGGGAAGGTAGGATGAATGTCAAGATGTGTAAAAGAGAAAGATTAGAGAAATGAGGAAGAGCTAGAGATGTCAATAGTAAAAAGTGAATAATTTATCGTAAAACGGATATGAAAATCACTTAGCTCAATCAACTTGTCTGTCCGCCGAAAAGGAATTCGAGTGAATGACTATATGTATGACACTGTCCGGAGACAACTGAACTGATCAGACTATATGTATGACACTGTCCGGAGACAACTGAACTGATCAGACTATATGTATGACACTGTCCGGAGAAAACTGAACTGATCAGACTATATGTATGACACTGTCCGCAGAGAACTAAACTGATCAGACTAAATGTATGACACTGTCCGGCGAGAACTAAACTGATCAGACTATATGTATGACACTGTCCGGCGAGAACTGAACTGATCAGACTATATGTATGACAGTCCGGAGAGAACTGAACTGATCAGACTATATGTATGACACTGTCCGGAGACAACTGAACTGATCAGACTATATGTATGACACTGTCCGCAGAGAACTAAACTGATCAGACTAAATGTATGACACTGTCCGGAGAGAACTGAACTGATCAGACTATATGTATGACACTGTCCGGAGAGAACTGAACTGATCAGACTATATGTATGACGCTGTCCGGAGAGAACTGAACTGATCAGACTATATGTATGACACGTCCGGAGAGAACTGAACCGATCAGACTATATGTATGACGCTGTCCGGAGAGAACTGAACTGATCAGACTATATGTATGACACGTCCGGAGAGAACTGAACTGATCAGACCATATGTATGACGCTGTCCGGAGAGAACTGAACTGATCAGACTATATGTATGACACTGTCCGGAGATTACTGAACTTATCAGACTGAACTAAACGAATGACACGTCGGCCTCACATAGAGCAAGGTTGTTTGTTTTCATCTCGAAGTGAAATTTTCGTTCTAACCTTGGAAACTGTGCAGCATTTTGAAGGAAATTGTCCTGATCTAATACATTCCCCTTATTCTTAAAACTAATTGTTAATGGAAGTGGTTTCAATTTGAAACACACACGTACAATTACAATTGATCGCAAAAGCTCAATATTTTCGCATGAGTAATATTTTAGTAGTTAATAATAATTTTAGTAGTTAATAATAATTTTAGTAGTTAATAATAATTTTAGTAGTTAATAATAATTTTAGTAGTTAATAATAATTTTAGTAGTTAATAATAATTTTAGTAGTTTATAATAATTTTAGTAGTTAACAAATAGTCCAAATATTGCAAATCCGAGTGTTTCGCGAGATTCAATAATTAGTTTTTAGCATGAAACATTTTTTTTTTTTCATTTTAAGTTACAGCTTCCAAACAGAAGCCGTTGCAAGGAGAAAAAACTAGCCATTGTGAAAAAAATAGCAGAATCATGAATCACTAAAGAAAGTATAATCAGGAACAGTAAGACAAAAATGAAACAAGATAAAGAAAGTATGTTCAAGAATAGTAAGACAATGAAACAAGACTAAAGAAAGTATTTTCAAGATTAGTAAGACAATGAAACAAAACTAAAGAAAGTATAATCAGGAACAGTAAGACAACGACACGAGGCTAAAAAAAGTATAATCAGAAACAATAAGACAACGACACGAGGCTAAAAAAAGTATAATCAGAAACAATAAGACAACGACACGAGGCTAAAGAAAGTATAATCAGGAACAGTAAAAAAAATGACACGAGGCTAAAGAAAGTGTAATCAGGAACAGTAAGACAACGACACGAGGTTAAAGAAAGTGTAATCAGGAACAATAAGAAAATGACACGAGGCTAAAGAAAGTGTAATCAGGAACAGTAAGACAACGACACGAGGTTAAAGAAAGTGTAATCAGGAACAGTAAGGCAATGACACGAGGCTAAAGAAAGTGTAATCAGGAACAGTAAGACAACGACACGAGGCTAAAGAAAGTGTAATCAGGAACAATAAGAAAATGACACGAGGCTAAAGAAAGTGTAATCAGGAACAGTAAGACAACGACACGAGGTTAAAGAAAGTGTAATCAGGAACAATAAGACAACGACATGAGGCTAAAGAAAGTATAATCAGGGACAATAAGACAACGACACGAGGCTAAAGAAAGTATAATCAGAAACAGTAAGACAATGAAACGAGGTTAAAGAAAGTATAATCAGGAACAGTAAGAAAATGACACGAGGCTAAAGAAAGTATAATCAGGAACAGTAAGAAAATGACACGAGGCTAAAGAAAGTGTAATCAGGAACAGTAAGACAATGACACGAGGTTAAAGAAAGTGTAATCAGGAACAGTAAGACAATGACACGAGGTTAAAGAAAGTGTAATCAGGAACAGTAAGACAATGACACGAGGCTAAAGAAAGTGTAATCAGGAACAGTAAGACAATGACACGAGGTTAAAGAAAGTGTAATCAGGAACAGTAAGACAATGACACGAGGCTAAAGAAAGTGTAATCAGGAACAGTAAGACAATGACACGAGGTTAAAGAAAGTGTAATCAGGAACAGTAAGACAATGACACGAGGTTAAAGAAAGTGTAATCAGGAACAATAAGACAACGACACGAGGCTAAAGAAAGTATAATCAGGGACAATAAGACAACGACACGAGGCTAAAGAAAGTATAATCAGGAACAGTAAGACAATGAAACGAGGTTAAAGAAAGTATAATCAGGAACAGTAAGACAATGACACGAGGTTAAAGAAAGTATAATCAGGAGCAGTAAGACAATGACACGAGGTTAAAGAAAGTATAATCAGGAACAGTAAGACAATGACACGAGGTTAAAGAAAGTATAATCAGGAACAGTAAGACAATGACACGAGGTTAAAGAAAGTATAATCAGGAACAGTAAGACAATGACACGAGGTTAAAGAAAGTATAATCAGGAACAGTAAGACAATGACACGAGGTTAAAGGAAGTATAATCAGGAACAGTAAGACAATGAAACGAGGTTAAAGAAAGTATAATCAGGAACAGTAAGACAATGACACGAGGTTAAAGAAAGTATAATCAGGAACAGTAAGACAATGACACGAGGTTAAAGAAAGTATAATCAGGAACAGTAAGGCAATGACACGAGGTTAAAGAAAGTATAATCAGGAACAGTAAGGCAATGACACGAGGCTAAAGAAAGTATAATCAGGAACAGTAAGACAATGACACGAGGCTAAATAAAGTATAATCAGGAGCAGTAAGACAATGACACGAGGTTAAAGAAAGTATAATCAGGAACAGTAAAGGCAATGACACGAGGCTAAAGAAAGTATAATCAGGAACAGAAAGACAATGACACGAGGTTAAAGAAAGTATAATCAGGAGCAGTAAGACAGTGACATGAGGCTAAAGGAAGTATAATCAGGAACAGAAAGACAATGAAACGAGGATTAGCAGCATGGTCTTCGGCAGCCCAAACAAATCTACCAGCAACAGACAAAATGTGTGTAATTTTTTTTTTTTTTTTTTTTTTTTTTTTTTTTTTTTTTTGTTTTAAATGTTGCTCTAATTAAATATTAAACTAAAAAGGTATACTACAACGAATAATGGTAGAAAGTATTTCAATGTAGGGTTTCTTAAAGAACAAGGAATTTAAGATAAATTCGCAGTCACAATATCAAACAAATACTAAGTCCTCCAACAACTAGAAAATACAATAAATATAGAAGATCATTGGAAACAGGTAAAAGATATATGGAAAGAGACATGCGAAGAAACACTGGGGAAAAGAGAACGCCAGAATAAGGCATGAATGACAGCAGAGACCCTGGATAAAATTAAAGCAAGAAAGTACAAGAAAGCAGACATAAATAAAAGCAAAACGAGAAGTAATAAAGCCAAGACACAGGAAGCTTACACAGAGGTGAACAAAGAAGTGAGAAGATGCATTAAAAGGGATAAGAGGAAATATATAGATGAACTAGCTAAAGAGGCAGAAGAAGCAGCAAATAAAGGGAATATAAAAGAACTGTACAACAGTGCAAAGAAATTAAGTGGAAAATACAAACAGATCAATGCCTTTATTAAAAATAAAAAAGGAAATCTGCTTAGTAATATAAGGGAACAAATGGAGAGATGGAAAGAGCACTTTGAAGAACTTTTGAATAGACCCGGCTCAAATAATTCTCCAGATATACTACCAGCAGAAGAAGAGTTACACGTTAACTGTGGAAAACCAAGTAAAGAAGAAATAATGAAAGCCATCAAACTATTAAAAAACGGTAAAGCCACAGGACCAGATGAAATTCCTTCGGAAGCCATCAAAGCAGATATTAACACCTCTACCAAGATGTTACATAATCTATTGGATAAAATTTGGGAGAGGGAAGAAATACCTAAAGACTGGAGAGAAGGTTATATGATCAAACTACCAAAGAAAGGAGGTTTACAGGAGTACACAAATTATAGGGGAATTATGCTACTATCAGTGCCAGGAAAAATATTAAGTAGAATCATTCTGGAGAGACTAAAAGAGGCAATAGAGAAACATTTGAGAGATGAACAAGCAGGTTTTAGGAAGAACAGATCATGTGCTGATCAAATAACTTCTCTACGTATAATTGTTGAACAAAGTTTAGAACTAAAATCCCCACTTTATATTGGATTCATAGATTACGAAAAGACATTTGATAGTTCAGACAGAAGGATGCTTTGGAAGTTGCTGAGTCATTACGGAATCCCCATAAAGTTTATTAACCTGATAAAAATAATGTATGAAGGAACGAAATGTAGTGTGGTGCATGAAGGACAGTTTACAGAAACATTTGAAATAAGAACAGGAGTAAGGCAAGGATGGCTTCTGTCTCATTTCTCTTACTACTGACCATAGATTGGATCATGAAAATAACTCAAAACAACAGAAATGGGATCCAGTGGTCACTGACCAAACAACTTGATGATTTAGACTTTGCTGATGACATAGTTCTCCTATCACACAGCCATCAACAGATGCAGGATAAAATGAGCATACTTGATGAGAGATCACAACAGCTAGGACTGAAGATTAATAGAGATAAGACCAACATTATGAGAATTAATATAGTTGGCAATAACCAAATAAAACTAGGAGAAATACCTCTACTAGACGTACAATCTTACATATATCTGGGCAGTAATATAGATAAAGAGGGAGGAACAGAAAATGATACCAAAGTAAGGATATCAAAAGCAAGAGGAGCTTTCATTGCACTGGGAAACATATGGAAACCCAAAGAAATTAGGCTAAATACAAAAATAATAATTGTCAACTCAAATGTTAAGTCGGTCCTATTATATGGCTGTGAAAGATTGAGAACAACAAAATTGACAATCACGAAGATACAGACTTTCATTAATGGATGCTTAAATCATGAATAAAAGGATGGAAATGGCAGGACAAAAATCACTAACATAGAATTATGAAAATGTACCAGTAAAATACCAGTGGATAAAGAGATACAGCGAAGACGATAGCGCTGGATAGGACACACACTACGGAAACCAACTGAGAGTATTACACAACAGGCCCTCTTTTGGAATCTCCAGGGGAATAGACAAAGAGGAAGACCAAAGAATTCTTGGAGAAGACAGATAGAAGCAGAGATGAAGATGATGGGGAAGATATGGAATGATCTTAAAATAATGGCAAAAAACAGAACGACTTGGAAAGGAGTTTGTTGAAGACCTATCCTCCACAGGGAGCTATAAAGGTAGAAGAAGAAGAGCACAGACAAAATACAGAACCACGCTTTTCAGCTGACCACTTGCGTAATGAAGACCACTCCAATAAACAAAATGAAAACAATAAAAGACAAACCCCACCACTCTGTCACACACTTGGTAGACCCCAGATCCCTTATTAAAGTAGAATAGCAAGTAAATCCATGAGAATACCTAATGAATACAACATTAAGTTAGTTATTCCATCTACTTTGTGAGCTTACGCCTTCTTGTGCGTGGGGATTTAGAAGTAGCTTTGTACATCAGGCCAATAAACTAAATAGAACATACAGACGAACTATCAGACATCACTAAGGAAATAATCACCATCATCATCGAGTGCCTTCTCCGCAACGAAGGTTGGCCACCATGGATCGCCATTCTACTCTGTTTCTTGCTTTGATGGTGCAGGCTGTCATAGATTGACTTGTTCATCTTTTGATGTTACTCGTCCATGTTAGTCTTGGTCTGCCTCTGCCTCTTTTACCTTCTATTTTTCCTTCCAAGATTACTTTTAGTAGGCTGTTGTGTCTTTTAACATGGCCTCAAAAATTTCATTTGTCTTGTCTTAATTGTATTTAGTAGTTTTCTTTTTATTTTCAGTTGTTTTAAAACTTCATCGTTTGTTATCTTTTCTTTCCATCCAATTCTACCTATTCTTCTATAAATCCACATTTCAAAGGCTTCAATTTTCTGTTTTATTTTCTTGCCTAATGTCCATGTTTCTGCACCATACAGGAATATTGAGAAGATGTAACATTTTGCCATTCTTAGTTTCAGCGCTGCTGATATTTGTTTTGTTGTTAGTATATTTTTCATGGCATTAAAATTACTTTTTGCCATACCTATTTTTTTGTTTATTTCAATTTTGCATTTTCCATCATTGGTTATAGTATGTCCCAGGTAGTTGTAGCTCTGGACTGTCTCCAGATGTATTCCCTCAACTGTGATATTTAATTGTAGGTCTTGAGAATTTTCTTTGTTTATGATCATAGTTTTAGTCTTTTTTATATTCATTTCTAGTCCATATTTTTTGCTTGTTATGTTTATCACATTAAGCAATTGTTGTTGGTCTTTAGGATTTTCTGATAGTAGAAACAGTATCATCAACATATCTTAGGTTATTGATTATCTTTCCATTAATGTTTAGGCCTGGCATCTCTGAGATGTTTTTAAAGGTTTGCTCAGTGTATAGATTGAACAAGCTTGGTGATAGGATGCATCCTTGTCTTACTCCTCTTTTTATGTCCATGGATGTAGAGTTCTCCTTGTTATATCTTATTATTGCTGTTTGCTCCCAGTACAAATTACATATTATTTGTATGTCTGTGTCATCTAGATTTATATCCTTTAGGCAGTCTATAAGTTGGTTATGATGTATTCTATCGAAAGCTTTGGTGTAGTCTATAAAGCAGGCATATATTGGTTTGTTTACTTCTGTGTACTTTTCAATCAATGTTTGCATGCTGAATATGGCTTCTTTTGTCCCACTGTTTTTCCTGAATCCAAATTGTTGCTCATCTAATTCAGTATTTATTTTATTCTGAATCCTTCCCTGTGTAACTTTTAGTAAAATTTTTGTTACCTGGCTCATTAGGCTTATTGTTCTGAAATCACTGCATTCAACTGCACCATTCTTTTTAGGCAATGCAATGCAAGTTGATGTTTTTAGATCGTTTGGTCATGTAGCTATTTTTAATTCTTTATTAATACAGTAGTTAGAATTTCTCTCCATGGCTTTCTTTGGAGTGTTACGTGATGAGGCTCCAATCTTTTTCATGGTGGTCTGCCATATAAGGCAAGAAAATAACACCAATACTTATTCCAACAGAACTAATATGTTATTGTTGTTGTTGTTGCTTTCGCCAGCTTTCAACTCTGACGAAGTCCCCAGAGACTAGGAACTGAATTTTGCGTGTTAATCCATTTTTCCCTGGCAGCCGTGTGCACAGGGATCCCTCGCCGCACAGGCAGATAACTCCGAATTCGGAGGTACTCATGTTTTTTTTCCGTCGATGAGTAACTGACGTTTCACGCCGGACCTCGCTGCTGGGACAAGAGGTGGTTGTCGCAGAGAGAAATCATAAATAAAAATCCCAACCGGAGGTAGCCGTGATTTGAACCCACAAACCACAACCTCTCTGTCCCGAGGCCGGCGTCTTGCCTCGAGACCAACCAGTCCCCCGTGGACTTGGAATATGAGAAAACTGCAACAAGGAACACTTTTCATGCATAGCTTTCAGTGGTTCCTGCCGCCTATCCACCATATACCGGAAGTTCATGTCCTCCCATAAAATGATGATCGTCATATTTCTTTAAAAATGTATAGCGCTTGATGATGTTAGGCCATCGTTGTTGACTCCAATTTCGAACATATAAACACACAGTTAGTCGTCAGATTATCCCCGTCGCACATCAAAGAACATACCGTAAGATTAGCGTAGGGCCGGTCTTAGGATTTACAATGAGCCATTACGATAACGTAGCACACATGACAATGTCGGACGCGCTGCAATGACGCGCCCTTTAGAATCCTGATTACTCTAGTGAATGTAGCCTACGACGAACAGAACACGGTGCAAATTCCCTAAAGAGATAAAACTGCGGCTGACGAAACATTTCACATTAATAAGTAACATAGAAATAACTTGCGTCAAGTAAATCCAACAACGGTCATGAACAGCACCAATGTTTCGTAAAGCGCAGAACAAGCCTAGACGATGGAAGGTCGCATTCACAACACTTGATTTGTCGAAAATGGAATATTGCCGGCGTACGACATCGTTTTATCGGCGCAGATGTAATAAGTAGATCATCATCTTGACTTTAACGCATAGGAGTGCAATGGAGAACCGAAATTAATCAGACACCGAATGCATTTTCTGCAGCGAGATCGAGAGAACGTGGACTAGATCCGCCATCTTAGAAAGTCAAGGAAAAAGTAATATGAAAATGCAAAAACGAACTATCATATATCACTAAGGATATAGCACACACTTCTTTCAGCCCCATGGGAGCTCTATCCAGAACATTAATACCATAATAGCACTTCATGTTCCATGGGAGAAGTAAACGCCCTCCAAAAACACAGAGGCATGATGCATGACTGAAGACAGATGTCTCAGAGACGAATGGATCCATATACACACTGACGGACCAACAACTCGAGAAGTAAAATAGAGGGGCTGGAGTCTTTGACATGTACTCACACATAGAAAGCCAAGCATCGCCTCTTCCAACTGATACCTTTTGTTCTACTACAGCGCGGAAGAACAAGCCCTAAGACATACCAGGGATTGAAAGCAAATGTCGGCGCCAGCGAGGTAGGTAAAGGCAGACCAATGTGAAGCTGTTGTAAAGCTGATGATTAAGGTGAAAGAGGAAAAAATTGTATGGATACAGCTTTACGTAGATGATGGACAACTCAAAGCAGAACGACGTTGCGGCTCAGTAGACCTTTAGCAGAAATAACGGACATATACAATATACTTACATATATGTAAGTAAAATATAAAAAAAGTAAAGTGCACCGTCACGCACTTGACGTATAAGGAATATGGTGTTAGTGACCATAAATTGTACAGACCTTCGGCACATGATTTTGGGGGGTAATGTGTCCGTAGTACTAAGGTGACCATATTTTTGAAACCCTAATCCGGGACGGATTAATTTGACTTAAATTTTCCATCAATAAAATAAAATTTATTCCGTCTTTTTAAAGTGAATAATACATATATTTTAAAACTAATGAAAACACCTAACAATATAGGCTTACAAAACGTTATCAGGAGATTAAAAGAAACATTAGTGATACTCACTTAAATGGAAGGTGAAGCTGAGTTGCTGTCATTTTATGATGAGTGTTTCAGTTTCAGTCTACAAAGATTAAAAACTTGGAGCGCATTTTACTGTTACTGTTTCGCCAGATCAACAGCCAGTTCAAATTTTTAAATATTTTCTACACAACAACGGAATAATGTCTATTTTTTAAGTCGAAGAGACGCTTACCATATTGGCAAAACTGGTAAACGTCTCTGTCCCTAATGTATTTTAACAAATCAGGGACAAATGCTAAAAACTCTGGACAAATTCGGGGCAGTAACAAATCCGGGACAAAGGTTGAAAAAACAGTAAAAAAATCAGGACTATCCGGGAAAAATCGGGACGTCTGATCACCTTAGTATTACGCCCGTGCCACTTTACTTTCCCAGAAAAACAAATCCTATACTTATTAAAAGCTGGGTTAACCAGGAAGCCCTCGAGCAGGATCGCACCCGACCTCTTGTCCTTTGTAGTCCAGTTCACTAACCACTGAGCTATCGCCTCGTCTACACTTATATGTAAGCAAATAAAATTCATACCGTTTTCTTCCCTTTCTTCTTTCACCTGACAGCAGGTAGTATTCTTAACTAATGTTAGTCCTGCAGGCTATCTAAGTAGAGTTCTGGGTGGCTTAGAGGTAACACGTTCGCCTCTGGAAAAGAAGGTCCCGGGTACAAAAACTCACCGAAGGCGTCGAAAATTTTTCAAAAAATAAATCTGTGGTTATCTTTCGCGGCATGGCCATCGTTTAGTCCCCGGGTAGTTAGATCTGATGTCCAGCCCTTTCGGAAAACAGCGAAAAAGAGGTCTTTTTTTTTTTAATCTAGCACATGAAAACAACCTTCGTTGTTAACAATAAAAAAAGAGTTGGCTAAAAATGGCCCCTGTCCGGGAAAAATTGTTGAGCAATTCTACCCATGCGGAAGACGTATGTATCGGGTCAATAGGCGCAGATATCGCAGTTTTGTCGTAAACTAGCACACAACGCACACATGCCGCACACAACGCGCACATGCCGCACACAACGCACACATGCCGCACACAACGCACACATGCCGCACACAACGCACACATGCCGCACACAACGCACACATGCCGCACACAACGCACACATGCCGCACACAACGCACACATGCCGCACACATGCCGCACACAACGCACACATGCCGCACACAACGCACACATGCCGCACACAACGCACACATGCCGCACACAACGCACACATGCCGCACACAACGCACACATGCCGCACACAACGCGCACATGCCGCACACAACGCACACATGCCGCACACAACGCACACATGCCGCACACAACGCACACATGCCGCACACAACGCACACATGCCGCACACAACGCACACATGCCGCACACAACGCACACATGCCGCACACAACGCACACATGCCGCACACAACGCACACATGCCGCACACAACGCACACATGCCGCACACATGCCGCACACAGCGCACACATGCCGCACACAACGAACACATGCCGCACACAACGCACACATGCCGCACACAACGCACACATGCCGCACACAACGCACACATGCCGCACACAACGCACACATGCCGCACACAACGCACACATGCCGCACACAACGCACACATGCCGCACACAACGCACACATGCCGCACACAACGCACACATGCCGCACACATGCCGCACGCAACGCACACATGCCGCACACAACGCACACATGCCGCACACAACGCACACACAACGCACACATGCCGCACACAACGCACACATGCCGCACACAACGCGCACAACGCACACATGCCGCACACAACGCACACATGCCGCACACAACGCACATATGCCGCACACAACGCACACATGCCGCACACAACGCACACATGCCGCACACATGCCGCACACAGCGCACACATGCCGCACACAACGAACACATGCCGCACACAACGCACACATGCCGCACACAACGCACACATGCCGCACACAACGCACACATGCCGCACACAACGCACACATGCCGCACACAACGCACACATGCCGCACACAACGCACACATGCCGCACACAACGCACACATGCCGCACACAACGCACACATGCCGCACACAACGCACACATGCCGCACACAACGCACACATGCCGCACACATGCCGCACACAACGCACACATGCCGCACACAACGCACACATGCCGCACACAACGCACACATGCCGCACACAACGCACACATGCCGCACACAACGCACACATGCCGCACACATGCCGCACACATGCCGCACACAACGCACACATGCCGCACACATGCCGCACACAACGCACACATGCCGCACACAACGCACACATGCCGCACACATGCCGCACACATGCCGCACACAACGCACACATGCCGCACACAACGCACACATGCCGCACACAACGCACACATGCCGCACACAACGCACACATGCCGCACACATGCCGCACACATGCCGCACACAACGCACACGACGCACACATGCCGCACACAACGCACACATGCCGCACACAACGCACACATGCCGCACACAACGCACACATGCCGCACACATGCCCATTTTAAACTTGAACGCGAAGTTAAAGAAGAAAAAAGGCTGTCAACAAAGATCAGAGCTCAGAAAAGTTCTGTCCGAAATAAATGAAGAATGAACAACATATCTGTAGATAGAACAAGCCATGACATTCTACAAAAGCAGACCCTCATCAAAGTTGAAGAAGCCGAAATGTGTAACTTCGTTTTCTTCTATCTTTTCAGCTCCCTGTGGAGCATAAGTCTTCAACAAACACTTTCCAAGCCGTTCTGTTTCTTGCCATTCTTTTCAGATCATTCCATGTGTTCCCCATCATCTTCATCTATGCTTCTATCTGTCTTTTCCAAGAATATCGTGGCCTTCCTTTTTGCCTTTTTTTCTTGGGGGTTCTAAAAAAGGGCCTGTTGTGTAATACTCTCAGTTGGCTTCCGCAGTGTGTGTCCTATCCAGCGCCATCGTCTTCGCTGTATCTCCTTATCCACTGGTATTTGCCTGGTACATTTCCATAATTCTATGTTAGTGATTTTGTCCTGTCATTTCCATCCTTTTATTCTGCGTAAGCATCCATTAATGAAAGTCTGTATCTTCATGATTGTCAATTTTCTTGTTCTCCATGTTTCACATCCCTATAATAATACAGACTTATAATAGGAGCTCAAAATTTTAATTTTTGTATTTAACCTAATTTCTTTGGACTTCCATATGTTTCACAGTGCAACAAATGCTCCTCTTTCTTTTTGATATCCTTATTTTGGTATCATTCTAAGTGGGTAAATACCACGACCTTCAACGAGCAGAACAAGTAATCTTCCTCCACAGTTAACACAAAGTACTATACTAAATGTGAAAATATGTCTTTCATGAAAGATTTATCGCATAATTGTAATGCACCAGCCAGTGAATCTCAGATCGTTTTATGTCATAATGAATTTAAAGAGAACATTCCATAAGATTAATTTCATTTCAAGCCTCGTTTATGTCCTCTCATTTCTATTTTGAAGGAGATTTTTTTCCAAATCTTTAATTATTTTGTGGAGCAGATATTTCGTGGGAAAATTATTATTTTTTATTTTCATTTTTCCTGTTCTCTTGTAGATTTCTTTGTCGATCAAAAAATGGAGCGTTCTGTGATATAGCATTGGGGAAACTGCTTAATATATGTTTGTTTAGCAACGATTACTACTACTACTGATATTACATTACTACTACTACAACTGATATTACATTACTGTAACTACTACTACTACTACTGCTACTACTGATATTACATTACTGTAACTACTACTACTACTACTACTACTGCTACTACTGATATTACATTACTGTAACTACTACTACTACTACTACTACAACTGATATTACATTACTGTAACTACTACTACTACTACTACTGCTACTACTGATATTACATTACTGTAACTACTACTACTACTACTACTGCTACTACTGATATTACATTACTGTAACTACTACTACTACTACAACTAATATTACATTACTGTAACTACTACTACTACTACTGCTACTACTGATATTACATTACTGTAACTACTACTACTACTACTGCTACACCTGATGTTACATTACTGTAACTACTACTACTACTACTACTGCTACTACTGATATTACATTACTGTAACTACTACTACTACTACTGCTACAACTGATGTTACATTACTGTAACTACTACTACTACTACTACTGCTACAACTGATGTTACATTACTGTAACTACTACTACTACTACTGCTACTACTGATATTACATTACTGCTGCTACTACTACTACTGCTACTACTGATATTACATTACTTCTGCTACTACTACTACTATTTCTAATATTACTTTACTGCTGCTAATACTACTACTACTACTACTACTAATACTACTACTACTAATATTACTATTACCACTACTACAGATATTATTACAACTATTACTACTAAAACTGATACTGCAGACAACTGAATCTGTAGAAATGTGGTTTTACAGAAGAATGTTGAGAATGCCATGGACAACTAAGAAGAGTAATGAAAATGTTCTGAAAGAGGCCAAAGCAAAAGAGAACTAATTTCCAATATTAGGAAGAAACAATCATCATTTTTTGACCATGTAATGGGGTCCGGTTAGCGCAATCGATAGGCGGTTGGCTTACCACGGCAACAGCTTCGTACCCTGGCGAGGACACCTGGGTTTTACTAATTCCCTAAAAATTAGTACCTCTGAAGTCGGAGTAAATCTGCCAGCATGGCGAGGGGCATCCTGTAATGGATAAACAGACTTTACACGCAAAATTCAGTCCCACAAAAATTGAGTGGGTGGGACTTCGTCAGAGGTCAAAGCTGACGAAAGCGAACGAACGAACGAACGACCATGTAATGAGAAGAGAACAACTAGAATATATTGTAACAACCGGGAAAATTGAGCGACGAAGAGATAGAGGGAAGCAAATAAAAAAGATACCAGACAGCTTAAGAGAATGGCTTGGCAGAAGGTCAACAACAGAAATGATAAATAGCTGCCGAGATCGAATGTTGTGCAGTGATATGAACACCTACATCAGCAGGCCCGGTACTTGATGATGATTAACCATACCGTTCTTTTTTCTCTCTTTGTTTTCTATATTTATTTTTCATTTCTCCAAATACATCACACAGCTTTTTGTTAGCGATATTTTAGTAATATTAATAAATGTTCTCAATTCTAAAATATTACTGGAGTATGATCCTACAATTATCATGTGCCATACCGATTGACGTAGGCGATCATGTCATTCCACATTTTTCTGTCCATAGTACATTTTATCAATTCTGTTCTTGACTGTTTTTCATGCCACGATTTAAAGCTATCTAGTTTCTATCTCTTTGTCGTCCGCGACATCTCTTCCCCTATATTTTGCCAGCTGTAATCAAGTATTCCAACTTTCCTCTTCTCATGACATACCCAAAATTCTGCTACAGTACATTATAAATGATAGGAATGGGCGCTATAAATTAAATGTGTACCATATTTGTGGTCAAACTATAACAAATTTACACAAGAAATGGTTACATTTTTCAAATTTTGAAACATTTATTTTTATCATTATTAAGTGCCATTCCTCCTTACGTAGGTGATCATGTCTCTCTAAAACTTCCGGTCTCGACAGTTATTTATCATTTCTGCTATGATCAATAAAAAAACCCATTCTCTTAAACTGTCTGCTATCTTTTCTCTTTCCTTTCATCTATTTCATCATCCCTCAAATTTCCCAGTTGTCACAATATATTCCACTTGTTCCCTTCTCATTGTATGGCCAAAAATGATGATTGTTTCTTCCTAATATTAGATATCAGCTTTCTGTTTCCTTTGGCCTCTTTCAGAACGTTTTCATTACTCTTCTTTGCTGATCTTGGTATTCTCAACATTATTCTGTAAAACCACATTTCAACAGCCCCCAGTGATTTTCTTGTCAGTTGTCCTATTGTCCATGATTCACATCCATATGTTATGACCGGCTCAACATAAAATTTATAAACTCTGTTTCTTGTTTCTATTGTCAAAAAATGGATTGCATAGTATCTTCCTCAATTTTTGAAAAGCTGCTTTTGCCTGAGCCATTCTGCATATCATCTCTGTTTTACATCTAACATATCACCTCTGTTGTACAACTACCATCTCACCTCTGTTGTACATCTACCAACTCACCTCTATTATACATCTACCATCTCACCTTTGTTGTACATCTACTATCTCACCTTTGTTATACACCTACCATCTCACCTCTATTGTACAACTACCATCTCACCTCTGTTGTACATCTACCAACTCACCTCTATTGTACACCAACCATCTCACCTCTGTTGTACACCTACCAGCTCACCTCTGTTGTACACCTACCAGCTCACCTCTGTTGTACACCTACCATCTTACATCTTTTATACATCTACCATCTCACCGCTGTTATACACCTATCAACTTTCCTCTGTTGTTCATCTACCATCTCACCTCTGTTGTACATCCACCATCTCACCTCTGTTGTACATCTACCATCTCACCTCTGTTGTACACCTACCAACTCACCTCTGTTGTACACCAACCATCTCACCTCTGTTGTACACCTACCAGCTCACCTCTGTTGTACACCTACCAGCTCACATCTGTTGTACACCTACCATCTTACATCTTTTATACATCTACCATCTCACCGCTGTGATATACCTATCAACTTTCCTCTGTTGTTCATCTACCATCTCACCTCTGTTGTACATCTACCATCTCACCTTTGTTTTTCATCAACCAACTCACCTCAGTTGTACATCCACCATCTCACCTCTGTTGTACATCTACCATCTCACCTCTGTTGTTTATCTACCAACTCACATCTGTTGTGCACCTGCTATCTCACCTCTGTTGTACATGTGCCATATCACCTCTGTTGTGCATCTACTATCTCAGCTCTGTTGTACATCTACCAGCTTCGGAGGCCTCGGTAGCCTAGTTGGGAACCTCCCGACTTGACTACCGACGTTCGGACAATCCGTGTTCGATTCCCGCTGGGAGCAGTGTGAATTATATTCGTGGTTGAAAAAAAAAAATAGATAAGATAGATAGATAGATATAAAAAAAGATACCCCCACTGTCGACCCAGCCGTTGGTAGAAATAGATACCAGGGTATTACCCTGGGAAGGTGAGGAATGTCGCCTCGCATCAGAGTTTCGATGCTTGAGGCGACACTATACAGAAATCTCCGAACATTTCTGGATAGGCGACCGAGCACATATGGGTGACAACTCGCGTGCTAAGACGCCGGTTCAAGTCTCGTACTTTCCCTTTACCTTAAGTTTTAGTTATCTATCATTGTTGCCTAGTAATCCTACTTATTTCTCATTATTTACACGTAATTCCGGTTATTTCTCATTATTTACAAGTAATTCCGGTTATTTCTCATTATTTACAAATAATTCCGTTTATTTCTCACTATTGCCGTGTAATTCTGGTTACTTCTCATTACTACCCATGCAAGCACATACCAAATATCTTGGCCTTAGCTCGTTCAGGCTCTAGACGTAAATCCACAGAAGGACAAATTTGGTGAATCTAATAATCATCCAAATCATCAGTTCAGTCAGGACTAGCAGGTCTTCAGGGACCCACGTTATAAAATATATGGAAATAATTCCAAACTCTAGGGAGACACATTTGGATATTAATTGACCTGAATTAAGCTCACGAAAAGGTCAATAGAATTACGTATTACCTCGGTAACTTAGTTGGGAAAACCACCCGACTCGGCTACTGACGTTCGGACAACACGTGTTCGATCTCCGCTGGAAGCAGTGTGCGTTGTGCTCGTGGATGGAAAAGAAAAATACCGCCGATGTCGACCCAGCCGCTGGCAGAAATGCGTATAGTTTAGTACCTTAGAAAGATGAGGAATGCCGCCTCGCAACAAACAGGACAAATCTTGTATCAGGACTTGCTGGGAGCAGTGTGAATTGTACTCGTGGTTGGGAACAAAAAAATTATCCCCCACGGTCGACCCAGCCGTTGGCAGAAATGGGTACCAGGGTATTACCCTGGGAATGTTGCCTCGCATCGTGAGTTTCGATGCTTGAGGCGACAATATCCAGAAATCTCAGAATATTTCTGCATAGGCGGCCGAGCACATATGGGTGGAAACTCGCGTGCTAAGACGCCGGTTCAAGTCTCGTACTTTACCTTTACCTTTAATTTCCCACAAGACCCCATTAATGGGATTGGGAAAGAGATTTTTAAAATATTTTTTTGAAAGGAAAGTATGTGAATTTCTGAAATGTGAAATTCGAGTGGTGCCAATATTTTTTTCGTAAACGGAATCAGGAGCACCTGGTCAGGAGCCCACTAGACAGCAACTTCGCCGGCGGTAGTAACGTGATATCTACCGACATCGTGCCGGCGTTAGTAATGTGATGTTTTCCAGGAACCTCTCCTGTGTAATGAAATTCATACGCTGAGAGATCATACCTTCTTCCTCTTCTACCTTTCAGCTCCCATTGGAGCATATGTCATATGTCTACAACAAACACTTTCCAAGCCTCTCTCTTTCTTGCCATTCTTTCAAGATTATTCCAGGTTTTCCCCATCATCTTCATCTCTGTTTCCATCTGTCTTCATCAAGAATATTTTGGTCTTCCTCTTTGTCTGTTCTCTTGGGTATTCTAAAAAGGGCCTGTTGTGTAATACTCTCAGTTGGCTTCCGCCATGTGTGTGCTATCAAGCACTATCATCTTCGCTATATCTCTTTATCCACTCGTATTTGGCTGCTATTTTCCCATACTTCTTCGCCAGTGATTTCCCTCTTTCATTTCCATCCTTTTATTCTTCGCTAGCATCCATTAATGAAGAACTGTATCTTCATGATTGCAATTTCTGTTGTTCTCCATGTTTTACAGCCATATAATAGGGCTGACTTAACATTAGAGCTGAGCATTTCACATTAGAACAAACCCTGTAAATACACAAAATGATGATTTCTTGTTCACCGATCCTGGCGCAAGCCATCACCTACGAGTAGCTGGTAGCTTCCGATTCCGTTACTGTTAGGCGCCGAGAAGGGATTATAGAGGGAAAGAAACTCGGTACTGAGACAAGATATGTGGAAGGTAGATACGTCGGTCCGAAAGATGCAAATATCACAGCTTGCTGTAAACTAATGACACACCACATTAACGCCCACTTAAAGCTCTTTTAAAGTGCGGGCAATGAATGAAATAGTCGTAGGCTGATCACTGATGAAGAAACGTCTTTCCAAAATTTGCAGGAAACATTTAACTGCTGTCAAAATTAAAATCCGCTAATCTTTAAATTTATTTTTCATTTTCATTTTTAGTTCAACAAATTAAACACTCTAAAAACGGGAACATTTTAGCACTCAACATGCCCTCGAGGCTACACGAACACTCGTGATTCCTTCAACGACTCGGGAACTTTTATTAGGCATGAGAAAGGAAACGTTGACTATAGAATTCTAGAAGCTAAAATAGAGGCGCAGGTCTTTACATCTGAAATAGTTGACTCTATTCACACGAGCAACCCGCACCAAGTACAACATCTCGTGAAAAGCCTTAAGAGGCAACGAGAATATCCGAGAGGACAACTCTTCAACTTAACAGTCAAGGGCAAACTTAAATAGAGTTATTAAAAGTGTATACCAACATTGGGACAAGCTCTTCTCCAGTGAATTATTTCGAAAATTGAAGAATAAAGACCCTTCTTAAAAAGTCAAGAGAACATAGCATGTACTAAGAGAAATTCTTCCTCTTAAAGTGGATTCTAGAAATATAAAAAAATGAGAAAATGTCCCGAGTTATTATTTTGCATTTTTTTCTGTAACAATCAGAGATGATTGACAGGGAAAATGTTAGAAAAATGAGAGACCAAATACAATTTGGTAGAAAACAATGAGATCTTTAAACAAATAAAAATAACAAGGGAACTGTGGAAGAGGCAAATAATTGCAATGCTGCGGTAAAGCTGGTAGCAAGGAGCCAGTAGTGGGGTGTGCTAAACACTCCAAGGTATGGTGACAGCTTGTCAAGGAAGGAACACAACACAATACTGACGTTTCGGCCTGTGGCCTTCTTCAGAATACAAGGACAACGACAAGAAACGGTGAAGCGCAATTATCTTTAACTACATGTTAGATGATCAAGTGGAGGGAGAGGTGGACAGAGAGAGGAAAGTAAGAAAAAAAGAGAACTACTAAACACAATTCAAACAAGGCAAGTGAGGTTTTTAGGCAGGCTAAGAATCAAAGCAGTTTAATAAGAGTAATTTTGGAAGGGAAAAAACAAGGTAAAAGAGTCAGAGGAAGAATAACATGGATGAGTAACATCAAAAGATGGACAAGTCAGCCTATGACAACCTGTACGATCAAAGCAAGAGACAGAGCAGAATGGGGCTCCATGGTAGCCAACCTTCGATGCCGAGACGGCAATCAATGATGATGAAAGAACTTTGAAAAAAAGGACAGTGTGAACCAGACTTCGGGTGTCATATAATTTGATCAGTGACAGAGATAAATAATTATTAAATACAGACGTGATTTTTTTTTTTACTAGAGTCATTTAAAAAAATATTTTGGATGGCAATTGCGGTTTAATTTAACCTGAAAGACTTAGTTTGAGGTTGAGCGAACCGTGACTTGCCAAAATGTAGACAAAACTTGCAAGACAACAACAACAGCAGAGATACGCGAGGAAGAGTTTCTATTGTTGTACAAGACACGTACTTGTTGCTTGCATGTGTTCCCCAGATAATTAAAGGAATAGTTATAGGACTTCAACATGTGCACTTAAACGGAAGTTAAGGGAGCATGGGTGCGTTGTTTCTTTCACTAGAACTGTGACATTCACGCCCTTAGGCCCATCACATAGGACTTCAACATGCGCACTTAAACGGACGTTAAGGGAGCATGGGTGCGTTGTTTCTTTCACTAGAACTGTGACATTCACGCCTTTGGGCCCAGCACATAGGACTTCAACATGCGCACTTAAACGGACGTTAAGGGAGCATGGGTGCGTTGTTTCTTTCACTAGAACTGTGACATTCACGCCTTTGGGCCCAGCACATAGGACTTCAACATGTGCACTTAAACGGACGTTAAGGGAGCATGGGTGCGTTGTTTCTTTCACTAGAACTGTGACATTCACGCCTTTGGGCCAAGCACATAGGACTTCAACATGTGCACTTAAACGGACGTTAAGGGAGCATGGGTGCGTTGTTTCTTTCACTAGAACTGTGACATTCACGCCTTTGGGCCCAGCACATACAAATTCAGGACATAATTTTTAAGTACTGTACTGCCTTCCCTCGCGATCCCTTCTCAATTAGACTGATATGTTTGTTTCGGTGGCACCGCGAGGAGATGGAGTAAGCTCTGGATATCTTTGGTTCACTGTTCCTAACTCAAGCGGTCAGCTATGATTCGCTGTTAGCTTTCATCTCTATTGTTGGACGGCGCCTTAGACCCCGTACAAAGTACTAACGTCACCATCACCATCATTGAGTGCCGTCTTCACATCGAAGGTTGGCTACCATGGAGCGCCATTCCACTCTGTCTCTTGCTTTGATGGTGCAGATTGTCATAGGTTGACTTGTCCATCTTTTGATGTTACTCGTAAATGTTAGTATTGGTCTGCCTCTGCCTCTTTTACCTTGTATTTTCTCTTCCAATGTTACTTTTAGTAGGCTGTTGTGTCTTTTAACTTGCCCCAAAAATTTCATTTGTCTTGTTCTAACTGTGTTTAGTAGTTCTCTTTTAATTTTTAATTGTTTTAAAACTTCATCGTTTGCTATCTTTTCTTTCCATCCAATTCAACCTATTCTACTATAGATTAACACTAACGTCACCGAACTGAAAGCCACCATGTACAAAGGCGTGCCTCAGCCTCAAAACATAACGTTATCGGCAACTCAAAAGTCCATGGCATGCGCCAGGATCCGTGGACCAGTATTATCTAGATTCTACACCATCAATTCGTAGTACCTCTAGAAATAGACTAAGAATTCCGGTCTGCTTATATGGTTGTCCCATCCTTAAATAGTTACCGAATTTTTAAAAAATATATTTCTGGGAAAGTAAAGTGGCTCGGCGTAATACCGACCACATTACCCCAAAAATCATGTACCGAAGTTCTGTTAAAATTATGGTCACTAACACTATATTCCCTATGCGCCACTTGGCGTGACGGGGCACTTTACTTTTTACTATTTTACATGCTTGCTTTTTTCCTGATGACTAAAGGAATACACCTCTTTATCATCCGCCCTTAAAAGGACGTTAAGTATAGTGTTGTGGTTTGCAGTAAAGCTGTGATATTTGTGTTATATATTATTTATATATACTAGGCAAGACGTTCATTATTACTTGAGTTGAAAGAAGTGAGTGATTCATAGCTGACTGTTAGTATCAGAGACAATAACGGATGAATATCTTACTCCATCCCTCTTCACTACACTCCACCCCCTCGGTGTCTTCCGAAAACAGACTAATCAGCCTACCAAAGCTACACGTCCACCAAAGCTACACGTCCACCAAAGCTACATGTCCACCAAAGTTACATGTCCACCAAAGCTACACGTCCACCAAAGCTACACGTCCACCAAAGCTACACGTCCACCAAAGTTACATGTCCACCAAAGCTACACGTCCACCAAAGCTACACGTCCACCAAAGCTACATGTCCACCAAAGATATACGTCCACCAAAGCTACACGTCCACCAAAGCTACACGTCCACCAAAGTTACATGTCCACCAAAGATATACGTCCACCAAAACTACACGTCCACCAAAGCTACACGTCCACCAAAGCTACACGTCCACCAAAGTTACATGTCCACCAAAGATATACGTCCACCAAAGCTACATGTCCACCAAAGCCACACGTCCACCAAAGCTACACGTCCACCAAAACTACACGTTCATCTAAGCTACACGTCCACCAAAGCTATACGCCTACCAAAACTATGCATCTAGCAAAACTATGCATGTAGCAAAACTATGCATGTAGAAAAGCTATACACCCTGCGAAGCTATACACCTAGCGAAGCTACTTGTCCACCAAAGCTATACGTCTAGCAAAACTATACACCCAGCGGAGCTATACACCCTGCGAAGCTATACACCTAGCGAAACTACTCGTCCACCAAAGCTATACATCCACCAAAGCTATATGTCCACCAAAGCTATACATCCACTAAAGCTGTACATCCATCAAAGCTGTACATCCATCAAAGCTATACATCCACCAAAGCTATACATCGATCAAAGCTATACATCCATCAAAGCTATACATCCAGCGAAGCTATACATCCATCAAAGCTATACATCCAGCGAAGCTATACATCCATCAAAGCTATACATCCACCAAAGCTATATACCCATCAAAGCTATACATCCATCAAAGTTATACATCCAGCGAAGCTATACATCCATCAAAGCTATATATCCATCAAAGCTATACATCCATCAAAGCTATACATTGAGCGAAGCTATACATCCATCAAAGCTATACATCCATCAAAGCTATGCACCCACCAAAGCTATACACCCAGCGAAGCTATACATCCATCAAAGGTATACAGACATCAAAGCTATACATCCATCAAAGCTATACATCCACCAAAGCTATACATCCACCAAAGCTATACATCCGGCGAAGCTATACATCCATCAAAGCTATACATCCAGCGAAGCTATACATCCATCAAAGCTATACATCCACCAAAGCTATATACCCATCAAAGCTATACATCCATCAAAGCTATACATCCAGCGAAGCTATACATCCATCAAAGCTATATATCCATCAAAGCTATACATCCATCAAAGCTATACATTGAGCGAAGCTATACATCCATCAAAGCTATACATCCATCAAAGCTATGCACCCACCAAAGCTATACACCCAGCGAAGCTATACATCCATCAAAGGTATACAGACATCAAAGCTATACATCCACCAAAGCTATACATCCATCAAAGCTATACATCCACCAAAGCTATATATCCACCAAAGTTATACATCCACCAAAGCTATACACCCAGGGAAGCTATACATTCATCAAAGCTATACATTCTTCAAAGCTATACATCCATCAAAGCTATACTCACAGCGAAGCTATACATCCGCCAAAGCTATAGATCCACCAAAGCTATACATCCATCAAAGCTATACATCCACCAAAACTATACATCCAGTAAAGCTATACATCCATCAAAGCTATACCCCCAGCGAAGCTATACATCCATCAAAGCTATACAGCCATCAAAGCTATACATCCATCAAAGCTATACATCCATCAAAGCTATACATCCATCAAAGCTATACACCCAGCGAAGCTATACATCCATCAAAGCTATACGTCCACCAAAGCTATACGTCCACCAAAGCTATACGTACATCAAAGCTATACGTCCACCAAAGCTATACGTCCACCAAAGCTATACGTCCACCAAAGCTAGCAGGGAACCTTGAGACAATGCAACGCGGCACCCAGAAAGTAGCGAATCAATTCAGAGGAAGTGGTATGTTTACAGTACTCGGAAAAACTGATAAATAATCAACAGCAGGAAAAAAAAACAAAGAACAGTATATGGTCCGAAGCAGGATCGAACACTGCCGCATAAGCCGAGTTGGCAATGTTCCCTAGCGTTTGGCTTTTTGTGGCAAGGCGCTATGGCAATGAGTACGGGTTCGATCCTAATTCGGACCATACATTGATCTTTGATTTTTTTTTCTGTTGTTGATTATTTATTTTTTTTTCCGATTGCTGTTAACATATCTCATCCTCTGAATCGATTCGCTGATTATCGCCTTGGAATTTTCCCTCTATAATAATATTCGTTTATTATTATTTGTCTCCTACACAGAAAGTATTCTGTTACAATCGGATTTTTGCGACTGAAAGGCGCAACATTTTCGCAGCTTGTTTTAAATAACAACATAACAAATCCACGCCCACTTAACGTCCGTTTATAGTCGGATGATAAGAAAGAGCATACGTCGGGCAATGGCAAAAGACAATAAAGAAGAAATTGATTGGCCCAAGTGTAATCCTAGATATAAATTCCTAACTAAATGCATTTAAGATTGAGAGGGACTGTACCATATTCTCAATCCATTCTTATACACCCGGGGTCTTCGTCCTGAATCAAAGTAAACACAAATTATGAGAATTAATGCAGTTGGCAATAACCAAATAGAAATAGGAGAAATACCTCTACTAGACGTACAATCTCACATATATCTGAACAATAATATAGACAAAGAGGGAGGAACAGAAAATGATACCAAAATAAGGGTATCAAAAGCAAGAGGAGCTTTTGTTGCACTGGAAAGCATTTGGAAGTCCAAGGAAATTAGATTAAATACTAAAATTAAAATGTTCAAATCCAATGTTAAATCAGACTTATTATATGGCTGTGAAACACGGAGGACAAGAAAAATGTAAATCATGAAGATACAGACTTTCATTAATGTATGCTTACGCAGAATAAAAGGATGGAGATGACAGGACAAAATCACTAACATAGAATTATGGAAATGTACCAGTCAAACACCAGTGAATAAAGAGATACAGCGAAGACGATGGCACTGGATAGGACACACACTGCGGAAGCCAACTGAGAGTATTACACAACAGGACCTTTTTTGAAATCCCCATGAGAAAAGACAAAGAGGAAGACCAAGTAATTCTTGGAGAAGACAGATAGAAGCAGAGAAGAAGCTGATGGGGAAGACATGGAATGATATTAAAAGATGACTAAAAACAGAACGGCTTGGAAAGTGTTTGTTGAAGACATATGCTCCACAGGGAGCTGAAAGTGTTTGTTGATGACCTATGCTCCACATGGAGTTTAAAGGTAGACGAAATGCATTTACGATTGAGAGGGACTTTACAATATTTTCACTTCTTCTCATACACCTGGTATTTTCTCCTGAGTCAAAGTTAAAAAAAATCATCTAGAACCCACACAGAAAAATCACCGACGAGATCAGCAACGAACTCACAATTGTTTCTTGTTATCTCAACGTGGCATTTTTGTTATCATCTTCAACAACTTCACAGCATGTATGGATGAAGATGTCCTCAGCCTTGTATATTTTCCTCATTCCTCAAATGAATTATTTTTTTTCCGGTGATTTCAATATTTAACACAAACCACGCGAGAAGTAACTTTTAAAATACAACACACGAGAAGTATCATTTATAACACAACACACGAGAAGTATCATTTATAACACAACAAACGAGAAGTATCATTTATAACACAACACACGAGAAGTATCATTTATAACACAACACACGAGAAGTAACTTTTATAACACAACACGCGAGAAGTAACTTTTATAATACAACACACAAGAAGAAACATTTATAACACAACACGCGAGAAGTAACTTTTATAACACAACACACGAGAAGTATCATTTATAACACAAACCACGAGAAGTAACTGTTATAACACAACACACGAGAAGTAGCTTTTATAACAGAACGCACGAGAAGTAACATTTATAACACAAACCGCGAGAAGTAACTTTTATAACACAACACGCGAGAAGTAACTTTTATAATACAACGCACGAGAAGTAACATTTATAACAGAACGCATGAGAAGTATCATTTATAACACAAACCACGAGAAGTAACTTTTATAACACAACACACGAGAAGTAACTTTTATAACAGAACGCACGAGAAGTAACATTTATAACACAAACCACGAGAAGTAACATTTATAACAAAAACCACGAGAAGTAACATTTATAACACAAACCACGAGAAGTACCATTTATAACACAAACCACGAGAAGTACCATTTATAACACAAACCACGAGAAGTAAAATTTATAACACAAACCACGAGAAGTATCATTTATAACACGACACACGAGAAGTAACATTTATAGCTAAAGCAAACATTCACATATAAATAATATATGGTTATGGTGATGATTATGGAAGGCCCTGGTATCACTCTAAACTAATTAAAATCCTTAAACGCTCAACATCTCGTGTCAGTGGAATCATCCGAACTAATATCTCATCTCTCAAACAAAGAAAGATAACTGTAGTCACCATCTTGGTAGTTTCAGTACACGCCAAAAGACATAAGACGAAACCGCACAGCAAGTGAGCACAGTCATCTGTTCCCCAACATACGATATCATCATTCATCGTAAGTATACGGAGTATGGAAAAACGATCAAAACGGATGAAACGCACAGCTCAATGTTGTGCACAAAGCACTTAACTCAGTAGCTCCGGCAGCAAGCCGGACTTCGAATATGAGGAAACTGCAACAAGGAACACTTTTCAGACACAGCCTTTCTGCCGCCTATCCGCCATATTGACCGGAACATAAATAATACATCTTTGTAGCTAATGAGCCGCGATAGTTCAGTGGTTAGTGAAAGGGACTACAAAGGACAAGGGATTGGGTTCGATCCCAACCGACGGCTTCCGGGTACACGCAGCCTTTAAATGGGTACCTGATTTTTTTCTGGGAAAGTAAAGCGGCACGGGCGTAATACCGACCACATTACCCCAAAAATCATGTGCCGAAGGTCTGTCAAATTTATGGTCACTAACACCATATTCCCTATTCGCTGCCACTTGGCGTGACGGGGGTACTTTACTTTTTTTTTTTTTTACTTTGTAGCTAATGCTCATGACAAAATGATCAAAAACTGACATATCTGAGAGTTTCGAGAGATGCATTATTCCATTTTTAACCACAAATGTTTTAAAATTGTAAGATACAGCTTCTCCTATTCATTTTGAATGTGCTATAGAAGTAGTACATGGGCCCTTTCTAAATGCCATTTAAGAAAGATCAATACATGTGAGATACGATGCTTGAGAAAAGTAACAAACAACACAAGAAGAGATAGAATACCGAATGAAACCATAAGAAAAATGGTAGGAACAAAACTCTGCCAAGAATATATAGAAAAACAACAACTTCAATAGTTGGGCCACCTGGTCAGAATGAATCCTCACCAATCACCATCAAGGGCATTCTTCTCAAGAAAGCATGGAAAAAGACCAAGAGGAAGACCCAGGAGAAGATGGATAGATGCAGTGACAGAGACATGTAACAAAAAAGTAAAATCACTAATTCAGACAGTTCGAGCAGCTCAAGAACGACAAATGATATAAACCACGACACCTTTTAGGTATCAGTGAGAAGATAAAAGAAGAAGAATAGAAGTAGCGTATATACTTTATTTTCCTGGAAAGACACAAAACGAGCAAACAAACTAAAGCATCAGTGTCAAACATCTGTGAAGTAAATTGTGCGGCAAAACTTGTGAGGATGCAGCGTTAATCTTTATCTGTTGTTGACTTTCTTGAACGGTATTTACAACCATGTGTTTATGTCCCTTTGCACCTGAAACACTATTCCTATCAAATGTACGCCCAGCATTCGATCAACGGCATAGCCCATCAGGAAAGCTTCACTAGACATTAACCAAGAGCATTACTTATGCTCAAACGGGTGCGCCCAAACACGTTAATAACTATCCTAATTCGGTGGGAATGAAAAAGTAAATAAAAAGCAAAGCCATTTCCTTCTGTTAATCCGAAAATAATGTAATACAATGGTATTTTTTCGTTAAATTGGAGGTTAGAAAATTCTTATTTTGAAATGAACCCAACTTGCTGTTGGTGAAAGGTTTTCACTTTTGTTGGCTTTGAGATTTCTTATTAAATAAACCTGCGTTCGATTATATTTGGTTTGGACAGTGATCCTCAAATTATTAATCTGAGAATAAAAGAAACAGGAATCAAGTATTTCAATTATAAATATCAATCAATTCAATCAATCAATCAGTCAATCAATCAATCAGTCAATCAATCAGTCACTCAATCAATCAATCAATCAATCAATCAATCAATCAGTCAGTCAATCAATCAATCAGTCAGTCAGTCAATCAATCAATCAATCAATCAATCAGTCAGTCAATCAATCAATCAATTAGTTAATCAATCAATCAATGTCATTTAGACCAGGTTTTGCAAAATCAAAGTAAAAGTAACGTGCTCCTGACGCCAAGTGGCGTATAGGGAATATGGTGTTAGTGACCATCAATTTTACAGACCTTCAGCACATGATTTTTAGGGTAATGTGGTCGGTATTACGCCCGTACCGCTTTACATTCCCAGAAAAAAATCCAGTACCCACTTAAGGCTGGGTGAACCCGGAAGCCGTCGATCAGGATCGAACCCGACCCCTTGTCCTTTGTAGTCCAGTTCACTAACCACTGAGCTATCGCGGCTCCCCGTTTTGCAACATACGTAACGGAAAAGGACTCTCCACCTTCTTCTTGAGTTATGTTATTTGTTAGTTCCTGCTGAAAGCCTATTGAGCCGATACGTTGTTCAAATTTGTGTCATCCATCAATTCCGTAAAGCTTTAACCATGCCATTTTTTCCCCCAATTTTGTTTCAATTCTCCGCCCACCATCAGTTTGGACGTTTTCTCTATTTCTCTCAATTCTCTACCAATATTCTTCAGTTTTCATGACTTCTCTTCTCCGTGTATTCCTGGGCCTTCCTGGCTTTCTTTCCTCCTGTGGGTTCCAACACAAGGCTTATCTTACAATGCTTGCATCATATTTTCTTAGTGTATGTCCAATCCATCTCCATTTTCTATTCAGTGTATTTTCCTCGATTGTTCATTGTTTTGTTCCCATATATTCCCAATTCTTGTTATACCGACTGATGCTCACAAATTGTCTCAGTTATTTACAAATGTTTGTAATTTTTGTTCACTTTATACATGGAGAACTTCAAATATAAAAGTATAAAAAGATTGGATCTTCTTCTTGCTCCCTATGTTTATTATTCTTTTTTTTTTGCCTCCCAACGTCGGTACAAAATTTAGTTTTATTTTTTTCAGAACTCTTTGCTTCGTCTTACACATTGTGTTTTGCATGGTTCTGTCCATTTCTTGCGAGGTCTTTCCTTATATCATTTGTTTTTGCATGTCTATCTATCTATCTTTCGTTCGCCTGAAGCATTGTCTATATCTGCAATGTCGTTTCCTGTATAAATGTTACTGTCTTTTGTAATTCTTGCAGTGGCCCATATAGTTTTGTCTGTAGTGTTGTATCTATGGGCCAATGGATTTTCCTCAGTCTACTATATTCAGTGCAGTCTTGAAGTATGTGTTCAGCAGTCTGGGGCGCCTGTCCACATGTACAAGTAGTTGAGGTGCCGATCTTGAATTTTGTATACATGTGACTATGGAGTCGATTGTGTCCTGTTCTGAGACGTATAATGATAACTTGTTCATATCTATTCATATTATAAAAGGCATCCTGATTTGGGGCTTGTGGTCCTCTGATTGATTTGATTATCTGTTTCTTATGATGGTATGTAACAGGTGTATCTAGTTGTGTGCCTGTTGAACCTTCCTTTGCCAACTGATCTGCTTTCTCATTTCCTGGTATTCCACAGTGAGATGGGATCCACTGCAGGGCAACCCTGTGGTGCTTGCAGAGTTCAGTCAATAAGGTCTGCAGATGTGGTAATTTTCTGGATTGTAGTGCCTGGAGTACTGATCTTGCATCTGTCAAAAACACTACAGGCTGCGGGCTAAGATTAATGTTCAGCAGTTTTTCTATTGCTAACTTTATTGCTTGTATTTCTGCATCATAATTGTGACAATATTTCCCTGTTGCTATTTTATTCATATCCCTAGTGTTATTTGGGTATTCTATATATGCACCTGCTCCCCCATTTTTTACTGCATTCTGTGCTGATCCATCTGTATACACACGAATCCATAGGTCTTGTGGGTATTCTTCATCCAGGAAACTGAGAGTTATTGTTTTTCGCTGTAGACTATTCTGTTCCTCTTTATCAACTATTCCTTTCACTTCTGTCCGTATTTGAACTGATAATCCAGATTCCTCTGTCCAGGGAGTCTGTTCTGGTATGGGCAGTAGGGGGTTAACAGCTCTTGGCATGTCTGGTGTTTGTCTACTAATACGCTTGGCTTGGTGGATAAAACTGCTTCTCTTAAGTCGTCCCAATGCAAGATTTTGGAATCGGTCCTTCATTGGATGTCTCGGCATGCAAGCAAATTTTTCTGCCTGTATCAGCACCTTTGTGTCCCTCCGTTCTCTCAGTGCTGGTATCCTCCACAATTTCTCCATCTCTAATATTGGTGTTGATTTCATTGCTCCTGTGATGACCCTAAGTGCCTGGTTTTGTACTTTATCCAGTTCTTGAAGTGTGGTGTTTGATGCTGAACACCATGCAGATGATCCATATTCTAAATGTGGGCGTATACTCTGTTGGTAAACTTTACTGAGTATTTTCCCACTCGCACCCCACGTAGTTCCACACAGCTTTCTTAGAATAGCCAATTTCCTCCTTGCTTTTTGGGTTGCCTTATTTATCTGCTGTTTCCAAGATAGTTTGTTATCAAATGTAACTCCGAGATATGTAGCTTGTATGTCTTCTTTCACAGGCTCATTGTTTATATAGATGGCTCCTGCTTTTTGTTTTGGGGAAAGAGTGAAAAGTGTAGTACTGCATTTGTCTGTATTGATGCTGATACACCATCTATTTGTCCATGAATTCAGTGCATTCATAGCTCTTTGTAACAATTTGGAGGCCACTGTTGCATACTCCTCTGTGCACCACATTACCAAGTCATCTGCATACATTGCCACTTTGATACCATGTGGTAGTTCAGTAACTAGGTCATTGATGTAGATCAGAAAAAGTGTTGGAGATAGTACCCCTCCCTGTGGAACGCCCTGGCGCAGTAAGACCTTCTTACTCTTAAGACCATCCAGTTGCACTCTGGCTCTCCTGTTATGCAGGTATGCTTTGACCCATTTGTACATCCTGCCATTTACTCCATAATTTCTCAGTTTCTTCAAAAGCCCTTCCTTCCATACCTTATCAAATGCTTTCTTTAGGTCTATCCATGCTGCTAGTACCAGTTTCTTTTCTTGAAACGCATCCTCAATTTCCTGGGAAAGATAGGTTGCCTGATCTTCGGTAGAGTAACACTGTCTAAAGCCTGCTTGTTGTGGGACAAGGAGATTTTCACTTTCCAGGTACCACTGCAGTCTGAGATTGATTATACGTTCCATTGTTTTACACAAACAGCTTGTAAGGCTGATTGGTCTATAGCTGGATGTCATTGAACCATCTTTTCCTGGCTTTAGTAATGGTATCATAATTGCTTCTCTCCATGCCTGTGGCACTTTACCTGTGATCCAGCAAATGTTGTAGATCTGCAGTAGTTTTGCTTTAGCTGCAGTTCCCAAGTTCTTAATCATTTCATTAGACACTCCATCACTACCTGGTGACTTTTTCATTTTTAATTTGGATATTGCCAGCTCTAGCTCTCTTTGTGTAATGGGTATTTCCATGACTTCATGTGCAGTCTCTTCTTGTCTTGCATTTTGTTGTTTTAGACGGGTCTCTTGACGTTTCTCTAGGCTAATTTCAATATTGTTGTCATTTGCAAAGGAGTCTGCAAAGTGATTTGCTGCATGTTTACCTGTTAGAATGTTTCCATCCTTCTTCAGTGTAATTTTTGTGTTCCCTTCTGTACCCTCATCATTCAGCTGTTTTACAAGCTTCCACACTTTTCTTGTGTCTCGTTCTAGATTCATGTACTCTGTTTTCTCTTTCCAACTTCTCCGTCTGGCTTGTAGTTTAGCCCATTGAAATTTGGCTTTAGCATGCTGATAGTTATTGTGGTGTTCCTGGCAGGGGTTATTTTCTGCTTGTTTTCGAGATGTTTCCATGTCATTGTGCAGTTGCTCTAGTTCACTATTCCAGTATGGTTTGTAGTGTTTCCGTGCCCCTCTGGGTATTGTTTCACTGGCAGCTTGTATTATTAGTCTACTGAATTCATCAACTATTTTGTTGATGTCTCTGTCTGTATTTAGATCTTTAGTCAGTACACTGGTGTAATGTTGATACATTTTCCAGTCTGCCTTTTTGTAATTCCATCTGGAGAGAGTGCTGCTCTCCCTGACGGCCTCATTTTGCACCACTAAAAAGACAGGTCGGTGGTCGCTGCCTCCAAGTTGTTTCCCAACAATACGTGTGATATTCCAATCCAGGTCTGGTGAATGGAAAGCAAGGTCTGGTGTAGATGTGGTATGCCATGATCTGGAATAGAATGTTGGTGGATCTGTTGCCTGGTTTAATAGTATAAGCCCATTGTCATCCTGCCAATTTTCAAGTTCTTCACCTCTCTTGTCCATATCTTCATAGCCCCAGCTCTGTGAATGGCTGTTAAAGTCTCCACATACAATTATTCTTTCTTTTAATGTAATTGTGTCTAGTGCTAGTGGGCGGTCACTCGGACAGTAGTAGTTTAGTAGATGGAAGTCTGTATTTCCTGTCCTGAGGTGCAGTATTTGATATTCCGCCCCATCCATATACACTTCAATCTGACATGCATTAATGTTGTTCCTTACAAGAGTCAGTATTCCGCCCTTTTGTCTGTTTTTCCTGTCAGATCGGTAGCACTGGTATCCCCTAATCTTCAAGGCTATGTCGTTGTTTAGATGGGTTTCCTGCAAACAGCATATGCTTACTTGTTCTTCATGCAGGATATTTTCTAATTCTATCTTTTAACTGTACCCATCTCTTTTGCTGTTGATGCCTTCAGCATTCCAGTGCATTATTTTGAGTGGTCTTATTTTGGGTTGGCCAGTAACTCTATTCTCTCGCCCCCTGACTCCACAGAGCGATTGAGAAGGACATCCAGTAATATAGGTTGGGCCCTTTCGAGGCTGAGGGCCCGGCGCTGCACCTGCCTGAGTGTCCATCACAGGGCGAGTGCCATATCGATTTGCAGTTATAGGCATGCTTCCCATTGGCGTGAGTGCGTGGCATCCTGATTTTTGTAGTGCGCCTTTTGGCTGGTTGCCTCCGACTTCAGCACTTAAAATTGCTAGAGCAGACTGTGGTCTTGCACGGGTGTAGGAAGGCCTGGCCAGTCTTGGTTTTCAGTCCCTGGTGACTGTTAAGCCCCATCCCCACGACAAGGAGCTGGCCTTGATGGGGTTTTTGCATGTGAAATCTAATGCTTGCTGAGGAATGCTGTTTGCGTTAGTTTTCTAGATATAACCTAGACCAGTGTTTAACCTGGACCAGACTCCATATCTTCTCCTTTTTTTGTGTCACATTTTGTCTGTTGCTATTATTATTATTATTATTTTTATTATTACATGTATTATTATTATTATTATTATTATTTTATTATTATTATTATTTTTATTAATATTATTATTTTTATTATTATTATTATTATTTTTATTATTATTATTATTATTATTATTATTATTATGTTATTATTATTATTTTTATTATTATTATTATTATTATTATTTTTATTATTATTATTATTATTATTATTTTATTATTATTATTATTTTATTATTATTATTTTTTTTTATTATTATTATTATTTTATTATTCGCCAGCTTTTACCTCTGACGGAGTCTCTAGAGACTAGGAACTGAATTTTGCATGTTAATCAATTTTCCCCTGGCAGCCGTGTGCACAGGGGTCTCTCGTCGCACAGTCAGATAACTCCGACTGCGGAGGTACTCATATTTTTTCCGTCCATGAGTTATTGACGTTTCAAGCCGGGCCTCGACCCTGAGACCAGAGGGTGGATGCCGCAGAGATAAATTATAAACAAAAATCCCAACTGATGCAGCCGGAATTTGAACCTACAACCTCTCTGTCTCGAACCCGGCGTCTAGCCACGAGACCAACCAATCCCCCCAATCTGTTATTATCAGTTGAAGTATTTTTTGACGACAACTAATTTCAGTGTCTATGACCTTTGCTTCTTTGATGATAACTCATTTCAGTGTCTATGACTTTTGCTTCTTTGATGACAACTCATTTCAGTGTCTATGACATTTGCTTCTTTGGTGACAACTCATTTCAGTGTCTATGACATTTGCTTCTTTGGTGACAACTCATTTCAGTGTCTATGACCGTTGCTTCTTTGCTGTTAACGTCGATGTGGATCCCTCGACCCACAAATCTATACCCAACACCATTAATGCGCAACAAATTAGATTGAAGCAGCCACAATCTTTACCATTTTTTAAACCGGAATATATTCATCTGAGAGAGCCAGGTGGAGTTGTGGTTAGTGCACTCACCTGCTGACCTGTAGGTTCAATTACCAGTTTAGGTAAATTTTACTTCCTAGCAAAAAGGACCGCTGGTCCACCCAGCCACTTTAAATGAGTATCAGAGTTATTCACTGGGAAGGAAAATAGCGAGGAAGAGAACTGGCCACCTCACCTCATGAAGCTGAGGCTTTAGTACAATGACGTCACTAACACTTTATTACTCAACAGCAAGTTCTGTATGGCTACCATTACCTTATATTCTTCTGATTCTGCTACGTTAGACATTCCATATTCGATGTCTGCGCCGTATTCTTGGTATCACCTGGAAGGATAAAGCGACAAACGTGGAGGTCATGACTCGCACAGGCCTCCCGAACATCTACACGTTGCTCAAACAACGTAGGTTACGCTGACTTGGCCATGTACACCGATGGCCTCTAACCAAAAGATATACTCTACGGACAACTGGCAGATGGCAAAAGGACCAGGGGGCGCCCAAAACTTCGATTTGTAGATGTGTGTAAACGCGACATGAAGACTCTGAACATAAACCCTGCAGCATGGGAAGACATAACTGCAGACCGCAATCTCTGGAAACACACTCTAACGCAATCTTTGGAAACACACTCTTTGGGGGCCTCGGTAGCCTAGTTGGGAAAACCACCCGACTGGACTACCGACGTTCGGAAAACCCGTGTTCGATTCCCGCTGGGAGCAGTGTGAATTGTACTCGTAGTCTGAAAAAAATTACCCCACGGTCTACCCAGCCGTTGGCAGAAATGGGTACCAGGGTATTACCCTGGGAAGGTGAGGAATGTCGCCTAGCATCTGAGTTTCGATGCTTGAGGCGACACTATACATAAATCTCCGAACATTTCTGGATAGGCGGCCGAGGACATATGGGTGGACAACTCGCGTGCTAAGACGCCGGTTCAAGTCTCGTACTTTACCTTTACCTGTTACACTCTAAAGGTTGACCTCAAATAAGAAGCAGACAGATTCATAAAAAAAAAGAGTATACACGGCGAAAGAAAGGAAAAGAAATAACATTTCTAAGGGCACTGAAAAATCCATAGTCAACAATGACTGACGGAGGCTACTACTGCTACGTTCATCGTCATCATTGAGTGCCGTCTCCATATCGAAGGTTGGCTACCATGGAGCGCCATTCCACACTGTCTCTTGCTTTGATGGTGCAGATTGTCATAGGTTGACTTGTCCATCTTTTGATGTTACTCGTCCATGTTAGTCTTGGTCTGCCTCTGCCTCTTTTACCTTATATTTTCCCTTCCAATATTACTTTTATTAGGAATTTGTGTCTTTTAACATGCTCCAAAAATGTCATTTGTCTTGTTCTAATTATGTTTAGTAGTTCTCTTTTCATTTTAGTTGTTTTAAAACTTCATCGTTTGTTTTCTTTTCCTTCCATCCAATTCTACCTATTCTTCTATAAATCCACATTTCAAAGGCTTCAATTTTCTGTTCTGATTTCTTGTCTAACGTCCATGTTTCTGCACCATACAGGAATATTGAGAAGATGTAACATTTAGCTATTCTTAGTTTTAGCCCTGGTGTTATTTGTTTTGATGTTAGTATATTTCTCACGGCATTCAAATTACTTTTTGTCATACATATTCTTTTGTTTATTTCACTGCTACGTTAGCCCGGCGATTACTCTCGTTTTTGTTATTCAATGGTGAGAAATAAGCGTCCGGTGAACACAGAACTATGTTCGCAATGGTCTAATCCTGTGGGTATACATACCACCAACTGTACAAGTGTGAGAACCGTTGCATTAGTGCAGTGTGAAACAACAACTCTTCCTTACCGGCAGCTTTACAGCAGACCTTTCTCTCTCTCTCTCTCTCTCTCTCTCTCTCTCTCTCTCTCTCTCTCTCTCTCTCTCTCTCTCTCTCTCTCTCTCTTGCAATCTCTCACGTCGTTTAATTAAAGTGAAAGCCGATCACTGCGGACTGAGCCGTACCTGGGGTCCATTGTTTCCTACCGCCCACTTTGAATATTTGAAATGCTTGGTTAACTTTTTCTGTAGAAATCCCGAGACGGGAGCGAGACTCAAAACTTTTAGTATTTAGTGAGTGACGATTGCCTTTTTTTTATTGGTGGAAATTATTTTACTTTTTGATTGTTAATCCGGCCGAAATGGTATTTAGAATGGAACAATGTATGAATAGATTAAAATTTATAGGAAATAATTCGGTGGATAAAAAGATGTCCGGACTTACACGCAATAAAATGGGAAAATATTAGAATTAATTAGATTTCAAGAAATTAATGTGGAGATAAAAACAGCGATCAAAACTGATATTTTTACCCGGGGCCTCTGTTAACTTTGCCGATAAAACAGAACACCTGGTTTGATTTAACGGTTCAGTGTGTTGAAAAGAACCGTGGATGATTGTTATCGTTTATATAGCTCGCTGGTTACATACACTTGTGATTTGTTCCCACAAAAGTTGTTTTATTATTTTGTGATTGAAGAATGGCTTGTATTTTTTGCATGGAGTAACTTTAAGTTCGAGGTACAAGATGAGAATAAAGGCATTGAAGCTGTTAAATATTACGCTCAATGGACATTATCACGGCTGTTTGGTGTTGACATTTTAGTAATCTTGGTTATTTTTCTCAGTTCTGAAACATGACTTGAGTACAATTCTGCTGGAGAAAACATGACAATAAAATAGATATAGAAAAAAATGAAAGAAAAAAAAACGGGATGATCAAAGCTTCATGTAACAAATGAACAACACAAACATGAACGACGTATTTAAAAAATATGTATCTATATCTATATTTTTTTTTCATTTCTCCTCACAATTAGCTTTACTGCAGCTTCCCAATTTTAGGCATTTACGTGCATTCCTTTGTCATGGCCTTATAATTCAGCTATAGTATTTTAACATTTATCATAAGAAGTGATTTCTGTGTCACATTTCTGTGTGTTACCGGGGCCTCATTATGAGGGAAATAAAGAATAGTGACACTGTGACCTTCCAGGCATGTCGTAAGAGGCGACTAAGGAGCTTGATCGATGGCTTGACAAGCTGTCATTGTAAAAAGTATTGTTATGGAAACAGCGCCATATATTTTAGAAGCAGTGATCTCTGCAATATGTGCCACTTTGGCACGCAAGGTTTCTGTTTTTGAGATTGTGGTTCTCTCCTATGTGCCGTCTTCGGCTCGAAAGGACAATTGATAGATAAGAAGTGATAAAAGTTAAAGTTTTCAGAACATTTATGCTTTAAAAACGTAAAAAGAAAAGTACCCCCGTCACGCCAAGTGGTGTATAGGGAATATGATGTTAGTGACCATAAATTTTACAGACCTTCAGCACATGATTTTTGGGGTAATGTGGTCGGTTTTACGCCCGTGCCGCTTTACTTTCTCAGAAAAAAATCCGGTACCCATTAAAGGCTGGGTGAACCGGAAGCTAAAAGTCTTTAAAATCTAAAGTAAAATATCTTTAAAAGAATTAAAAACTGCTAGAACAAAAATTCAGATAAGAAAAGGAGTATCTTGGTCTACGCCCTGTGGGCCGGCTACGGCTCGAAAGGTCAATAGATAGATAGATAGATAGATAGAACCGGAAGCCGTCGGTTGGGATCGAACCCTACCTTTTGTCTTTTGTAGTCCAGTTCACTAACCACTTAGCTACCAACCTGATCGGAGCTGATCGCGGCTCCGATCATAAGAAGTGATAAAAGTTAAATTTGTTAAAACATTTATGGTTAACTTATTGTTATTTTACACCAGAAATGGATACATCTGTCAAATAATGATCAACAAACCTTCCTGGACTAAAATATGAAGAGCATAAAAATTAAATATTCAAGAATGTTCATATTTTTGTCTATTGTCACAATTTTGAACCACTTCATTAAAATATCAATCTCAAGATTGAGTGGAATGTTTCCTCAGAAAAATGTTACTGGTGATTGTAGCAACGTTTTTAATGATCATAACTAAAATACTACTTTCAGATCGAAGTAAACAACTGTGCTTACTATCAGTTCACTTTCTTCATTCTACCATTGGTATGTGCACAGCTGTTCATCATTGGTATTTTAGTTCTCTTACCAGTTGCACATATTCGTCATCATCATCATCATCATCATCATCATCATCAGCAGCAGCAGCAGCAGCAGCAGCATCAAGAACCATGCCTGCTGGCGTTGGTGATCATGTCTCTCCACAACTCTCGATCTCGACAGTTATTTATCATTTCTGTTGTTGACCTTCTGCCAAGCCATTCTCTTAAGCTGTCTGTTATCTTTTCTCTTTGCCTCTCTCTATCTCTTCGTCCCTCGATTTTCCCAGTTGTTAAAATATATTCCAGCTGTTCCCTTTTCATTACATGGCCATAAAATGATGATTGTTTCTTCCTAATATTGGAAATTAAGTCTGTTTTATTGCTTTGGCCTCTTTGAGAACATTTTCATTACTGTTCTTAGCTGTCCATGGTATTCTAACCAGTCTTCTGTGAGACCACATTTCTACAGCCTACACATATTTTCATGTCTGCTGTCCGGGTCAAAATTGTTAAGCAAATCAACCCATGTTGGATGAGATGGGCCTAAGAGGCGCAAAGATTGCGTCTTTGTTGTAAACTGGCGACACAACGTACCGACGCCCACTAACGGGTGAATTCTGGGAAGGATTAGAGAAGATTAGACTCATAAAGAGACTCATTCTTCTTCTTCCTCTTTTCTCTTTTCACTGATACCTAAAAGGTGTCGTGGTTTTTATCATTTGTCGTTCTTGAGCTGCTCGAACTGTCTGAATTAGTGATTTTCCTTTGTTGTTACATGTCTCTGTCACTGCATCTATCCATCTTCTTCTGGGTCTTCCTCTTGGCATTAAGAGACACATTAAATTACTCAAACTCATTTTGGGTGACTGGTTAGACTAAAATTATGACGTAGATCATAGGACCTGAAGGATCCGGTTTCTAAACCCACTAGAAATGGTGGTGATTTTTTTTATTATTATTATTTTTCTTTTTTTTAATAAGGAAAATTAATCCGCGGTTGTTTGATGACATTACCCTCCCCTGATCTCTGGGTAGTGAGATCGAATGTCTAGCCCTCTCGGATAAATGTAATAAAGAGGAGATCCCGTGTGAATTCACGCACGTTAAAAAACCCTTGTCAATTAAAGTCAATTAAAGAGCATGCCATAAATGTGGCCGCTGCCCGACAAAAAAAAAAAACCTATTCAGCACAGTGGATCATGGAACGTGCTACGGAGTTCGTGCACGTGGGCTAGAACTTTCCTCGATCTTTCCCGTGGGAAGGAGGGGAGGATATCGACGACCTATGATTCGTAGGTGTGTATGGATGAACCAAGCAACAACATTTTGGAAGTTTTTCTTTTTTAATTTTTGCGTTCGCCAGATCTGACGAAATCCCTAGAGACTAGGAACTGAATTTTGCGTGTGTTAATCCGTTTTCCCCTGGCAGCCGTGTGCACAGGGGTCCCTCACCGCTCAGGCAGATAACTCCCGTCTTCGGATGTACTCATATTTTTTTCCGTCAATGAGTAATTGACGTTTTAAACCGGGCCCCGATGCTGAGACCCCGGGTAGTTGCCGCAGAGAGAAATCATAAATAAAAATCCCAATTAGCCGGGATTTGAACCCACAACCTCTCTGTCTAGAGGGCGGCGTCTCACATCGAGACCAACCAGTCCCCAGTTTTTTTAAGTGAAAATACGAAGTAATTGAGACAGAGAAACACCATCGTAGACTGACGTCATAAATAGGTGACAGACGAACCAATGACAGCGTGCAAACACATTGGTTCCATAACAGCCAGTCGTCAATGGAGGTGGCCATCCCTCTTAAACCCAATTCGCTCATACAGACTTGTTAGTCTGTTAATAGTTGTACTACGGAGGGATAGAGTAGGGTCTGAATAGCTCTGGTTCACCGATTTTACCAAAAGCAGTCAGATATGAGTCGCTGCTTGCTGTTAGCCTTGGCTCAGACATGAATATTGTTATTCAGTTATTAGCGGGTCATCATCATTGCACTCCGAACATGTCCATAGGTGCTCAGATCCCCTCCTCAGCAAGTCTCGAAGTGTCCGGCGACTGACTACTTCAGTTCTGTGTTGGTTGATAAGTCTTCTTACACACCCACTAAGTTTCTCGTTTCTGGCTGTGCCTATCTTAACTGCCATCTTTTTCATCCAAAGGAGTGACGTGGACTCAGGCAGGCATATTAACCCCTAAATGAAAGTGAAAAAAAAAAAGATGTTTTGTTGATGAGAATGGAGAAGTTGGAAAATATAGTGACATCTGAAAAACAAGTGGGTGAAAAGAGATAATGAAAACATAAATAAAAGATAGCACAAGCATAGAAGAATGGTATGTATGGAAGCTAACAATATAATGCATAAACAGATGTCTTTCTCTTCTTCTTTATTTGTTCATTTACTTTTCTTCCTCTTTAGGTTTGTGAGCATTGATACATTGCGTCACGATAGGTGCACCTTTCAGTTTCACATCCATGTCCAGTATGTGTAGATTTTCTTTTATATCGACTAACATTTGTGACCCGGCAGCGGCGTTTTTGGTTTTCTCTTTTAGATTTGTGACTGGAGGCGAAGGCGCACCACACAGCAGCACAGCTGGAAGTTGTCAGCTACCCGAAGCTGATGACTTGACCCTGGATCGGTGAACCAGAACCATCCAAGCCCTGCTCCACCTCTTCGTAGTGCCTCCAAAAACAAACTAACTTGTCTAGTCTGGCCAAGCAAATAGGGATCGAAGAGGGGAAGACAACCCGGTACTCATAAATATCGTGCTGAAGTCGGATGTGTTGGACCGAAAGGCGCAAATATCAAAGTTATACTGTCAACCCCAACACAACGCAGACACGTCCACTTAACGTCCTTTTAAGGGCGGATGACGAAAAGGTGTACTCCTTTAGTCATCGGACGAACGCTAGCAAGATTTGTTACTGCTAAGAGTTCTTTAACGTTCGCAGAGTGTACACAGGACGTCTTGTGGCCGTTATACGAACAGACTGAATGTTGAATCTTACTACCCAAAGACCAGGGTGGGGTAGAAGCATGAAGAAACCACAGCTAGAAATACATTTCCATCGCATGTAATAGGATTCAACCTGAACTTTCTTGACTAGATCGCAACGTCTTACCCCTGGACCACTCAGTCCTCCCAAAGAACTGTAAAGACAGAAAACTGTGGAGAGACAAGATTACCTAAGTCAGTAGGTACGATACCTGATGAGCGGGCGCGTGCCGATATCGAAAGACAAGATTTAAATGAACTATTAGTTACTAATTTAACCACAAAAAAGACATCTATTAATATCAATGTAAAGTTGCTCTTTTATATAATCTGTTATGTATTTATTATAATTTATAATTATTTAGGAATTATATTTGCACCAGGCAGAAGTGAAGAATTAATTATTTAAAAAGGCGAGAAAATATCCCACTTTGAAGGTGGATCATCATCATCGAGTGCCGTCTCCGCATCGAAGGTTGGCTACCATGGAGCGACATTCCACTCTGTCTCTTACTATGATGGTGCAGACTGTCATAGGTTGACTTGTCTATCTTTTGATGTTACTCGTCCATGTTAGTCTTGGTCTGCCTCTGCCTCTTTTACCTTGTATTTTCCCTTCCAATATTACTTTTATTAGGCTGTTGTGTCTTTTAACATGCCCCCAAAATTTCATTTATCTTGTTCTAATTGTGTTTAGTAGTTCTCTTTTTATTTTTATTTCTTTTAAAACTTCATCGTTTGTTTTCTTTTCTTTCCATCCGATTATACCTATTCTTCTATAAATCCACATTCGAATGTGAATAAAGAAGCAAAGGATAAAACGCTTTGGCTGCCTAATAGGATGTAATCAACCGAAAAAGACAGCAAGTCATTAACACAAATAATGAGATCACAGTAGACCCGAGGGGAGGGCATACAGGAAAGGAGTAATTAAGAGAAAATTAGACACTAGAAAAAAAAATAACAGCAGGAGAAATCAACTTTTTTCTTCATTCCTTCCATATTTGCCTTTCAACGTCGAGGGGTGGGGGGGGGGGGTATATAATTTTCTGCCTTCTACTCATTTGTTGACATACTGATATGTTTCCTTGTGTTTCTAATTTTCAATCATTCTATCATTCTCGTGGTCAGCCCTTGGGTCTGGTGTTCTTGGAGCGTATGCTGAAAGCTCGATGTCTTGTGTTTTTATCTTTATGTCTTATCTTATTATGGGCGAAACCATTTTATCTGTTGTTTCTTTATGTATTCTATTCGCAATCAAGGATTGGGTTCTGGACAAAGTTGACGAAACTCATGCCACTTGTAGAGAGGAAGAACGAGGCTTTCCTAACCATTAAGAGTTACCTATGTTCGAATTTTCCCGTGTGTTACCGGGGCCTCATTATGAGGGAAGTAAAGAGTAGTGACACTGTGACCTTCAAGGGCATGTCGCAAGAGGGGACTAAGGAGGTTGATCGATGGCTTGACAAGCTGTCATTATAAAAAGTATTGTTATGGAAACAGAGCCATAGATTTTAGAAGTGGTGATCTCTACAATATGTGTCATTTTGGAACGCAAGGTTTCTGTTTTTGAGATTGTGGTTCTGCCCTATGTGCCGTCTTCGGCTCGAAAGGACAATAGATAGATAGATAGATGTCCGAATTAAACACTTCCGATAGCGTTGCTGTGCATATTTATATTAACTCATCTAATATGTGTATTAACTCATTTAATATTTGTATTAACTCATTTAATATTTGTATTAACTCATCTAATATTCGTGTTAACTCATCTAATATTTGTATTAACTCATTTAATATTTGTATTACCTCATTTAATATTTGTATTAACTCATCTAATATTCGTGTTAACTCATCTAATATTTGTATTAACTCATCTAATATTCGTATTAACTCATCTAATATCCATATTAACTAACCTAATCTTTGTATTAATTCATCAAATATTTTAACTAACTCATCTAATATTTGTATTAACTGATCTAATATTCCATTTAACTCATCTAATATTCAACTCCAATCGAAACAAGAAAAAGAGTTCTTAAATGTTATGTAGAGTCAGTCTTGACATATGGATGTGAATCATGGACAATAGGACAACAAACAAGAAAATCACTGGAGACTGTAGAAATGTAGTTTTACAAAAGAATGTTGAGAATACCATGGACAGCTAAGAAGAGTAATGTAAACGTTCTGAAAGAGGCCAAAGCAAAAAGAGAGCTAATTTCCAATATTTGGAAGAAACAATCATCATATTTTTTGGCCATGTAATGAGAAGAGAACAACTGGAATATATTGTAATAACTTGGAAAATTGAGGGACGAAGAGATAGAGGAAAGCAAAGAGAAAAAAATATCAGACAGCTTAAGATAATGGCTTGGCAGAAGGTCAACAACAGAAATAATAAATAGCTGCCGAGATAGAAAATTGTGGAGAGACATGATCACCTACGCCAGCAGGCCCGGTACTTGATGATGAATATTCAACTTATCAAGGTCGACATATTGAAACGGCACCAAAACAGGTTTCGAATTTCACCATTAGCCCCGTTTATAGCCGTGCCGCACGATAAAATGAGGGGCGTGGAGTGACTTCGTATGATATGCCAATGTTCATCTTTGATAAGAGCTACGTTTAGCTGCTGCGTTGGCCGCCAGGAACAGTACTGCTATCCTATCTATCTATCTATCTATCTATCTATCTATCTATCTATCTATCTATCTATCTATCTATCTATCTATCTATCTATCTATCTATCTATCTATCTATCTATCTATCTATCTATCTATCTATCTATCTATCTATCTATCTATCTATCTATCTATCTATCTATCTATCTGTCTATCTGTCTGTCTGTCTGTCTGTCTGTCTGTCTGTCTGTCTGTCTGTCTGTCTGTCTGTCTGTCTGTCTGTCTGTCTGTCTGTCTGTCTGTCTGTCTGTCTGTCTGTCTATCTATCTATCTATCTGTCCGTCTGTCCGTCTGTCCGTCCGTCCGTCCGTCCGTCCGTCTGTCTGTCTCTCTCTCTATCTATTTATTTATTTTTTTTTTGCGTTCGCCAGCTTTGACCTCTGACGAAGTCCCTAGAGACTAGCTAGGAACTAAATTGTGCGTGTTAATCCATTTATCCCTGGCAGCCGTGTGCACAGGGGTCCCTCGCCGAACAGGCAGATAACTCCGACTTCGGAGGTACTCATATTTTTTTCGTCGGTTAGTAATTGACGTTTCAAGCCGGGCCACGCTGCTGAGACCAGGGGTGGTTGCCGCAGAGAGAAACCATAGATAAAAATCCCAACTGGTGCAGCCAGGATTTGAACCCACAGCCTCTCTGTCTTGCGTCGAGACCAACCAGTCCCCCCTATTTATATATATATATATATATATATATATATATATATATATATATAATGGTCTTTAATATATCTATCCCTTTTATGTTCTTTATCACTTGTTTTTATGTCCAATTCTCTGTTTTTCTGACTGCCTCAAGATCCTTTTCTTTATCAATAACAGTATCTCTCTCGTTGTATGTCTTTCTGTCTCTGCCTATTTATATCATTCTTTATGCTTAAATCTCAGTGTGATTATCTATGTCCATCTCTCTTTCTCTTCGTTCAACTCAACATCTGTCTCTCTGGCTGTTTACAACGGTCTCTGCCTTCATTGTTATTTTCTACCAGTTTTCTTGTCTCTCTGTTTATGATTATGCATATCTCTATATTTTCATGTCTCTTCATATGCCTGTATCACTGCCTGTCTTTTTTGTATTTTCTCTCTTCTGTCATATTTTCGGTCTGTCATTCTTCCTTACTGTCATGGTGTGTCCATATCTGCTTGCCCATCTATCTGATTATTCGTCTGTATATCTCTTTGTTCGTTCATTGTCAGCCCGTCTCGGAACATATTTCATCATTATGTGCCATACTGGTTGGCGTAGACAACCATGTCCATCAACAAACTTCTATCCACCGTGAATCGTATCAATTCTATTGTTAACTATT